>CAUYON010020236.1:0-18337 GCA_963573935.1 Arctocebus calabarensis
GTTTCTCTCCCCACTTGAGTTCTCTTTCTCTACCAGGAGCTTTAGTGTTTTCTATAAATAAATACTGTCTTACAACTGGAGAAAAAAAAAAAAAAGAAAAGAAAATGCCATGAAGGCTATGTTAAACAGTTTGATGAAAACTTCAGATTGTATATGAAACCAGCACATTGTACCCCTTGATTGCAATAATGTACACAGCTGTGATTTAATAAAAAATTAATTAATTAATTAATTAAAAAAAAAAGATCCCTGCAGAAAAAAAACCCAGATAGTTCCATAGAGCAGCCCAAGGTGAGACTCTGGGCACACAGGGCCCACAGGAAGCCCATGAGATTTGGTTCTCTTTAAGGCCTTAGGGGGATGGAAATAGGCCTCCTTGCTCTGAAGAAACAGAACCCCCTGTGGAGGGAGGATGCTTCACTTGACACAGTCCCCTTTTCGACTGCAGACCATTGCCTCTGGCAGGCTTCAGACAGAACTTTCTCCAGCTTGCCTCATCAAAGGGAAGCCTGCTACTGTGCACAGAGGCTTTGAGGCTTGAAGAGGAGAAAGAATATAAAGTGAGGAAGTGATGGGTCTCAAAGGACATCTCTCCCAACAAAAAGCAAAAGAACGCCAGTGTAAAAGGCCCGTGATGTCTCTAACAGTACGTAAAAAATACAGGTTGCTAGTTTGTCATATCATAAACGTTTTCCCCACTGACTCTGAAGATATCAGGAGCTGAACCAAATCTGAATTAAAAGAGGCTTCAAAGGAAGCTTAACAGTTGGTCACAAGGGGTAAATTTCCCTGTACTGCAAAAGGGAAGGCTCCCTGGAGGGTGCTAAGTGGTAGGGTCCCTTCAGTAGCTGAACACAGCTGAAAATCATAACTCTTCACAGGCCAGAGCTGGATCCCACGGCCACCTTCACCAACTTGCTCAAAGTCACAGTAAAACAAGAATGCGAAGCCCCAGCTGTCATCTCTGATGACGGATTTACTGACTTTGGACGGCCACTTCTCTTTAGTATTCTCCTCCCTGGCCGGTGTGGGAATGACGGAGACACACGACACTGAGGTTCGGAAACTCTTCCCACGAGTGCTGAGTTTCTGAATAAAGCGTCACCTGCTCAGAGAGTGGGACACCTTTGAACAAGTGCACATCTGCAAACAAGCGGGAGGAGACTGGTAGAGGCTCCCCCACATGACTGCTTCTGTCCCAGCGGCCTATCAGCCCTGGAGCGCTTCCAAAGGGACACTACATCCCCCCAAGGGAATCGGAATGCCCACTCTGCTCCTATTAACAGACCCTTTTGCACCCCCATCAGGGAAATCGTATGTGTGTATTTAATAAGCATTTCCATAGTGCTATGTGGCAGGTAGTAGCCCAAATGCCTGACAACTATAAATTCACCACACCATAGTAGCTATCCATTCTGCCAACAAGGAAACTGAGACCTAGGTAAGAAGATTAGTGACCTGTCCTAAGTCAGAGGGATGAGTGGCAGAGCCAGAAACTCAACCTAGGCTCCGGCTCCAGAGTCCAAGCTCTTCACCAACCTGCCACACTGCGTCTCTAGCCATTCTCTTACACCTGTGGGAACAAAATCCGCATCCCCTGTTACACAAGTTCTGCCTTTAGGTATGATATGCCCAGCAGGGCTCATAAGTTCTCAGTGCTTGAAGGTACAATCCCGCAGCTGGCTCGATGACTGGGAAAGGAGGGGGAACAGAAAGAGGCGGAGACCGCTGTGATCACACTCCTTTTGTCAGTTAACTGGGTGGTTTCGTTTTCTTTTGCTGTTTTTCCAGTTGCCGTCAGGAAACGAGGAGGCTTCTGATTCACCTGCTCCTTGGGAGGAGACCTGTTACATTCTTTGTTTGCAGGCACCCCTGGCTCTTTTATGTCCCCACTGGGTGCTACTTGGTCTCCCTACTTCTGAAATGTCTCTGGACGCTTTTTCATTATGTAAAGTCAGGCAGAAGACAGCCGGCTGCGTGTGCAAGGCGGTGATGGAGCTGGCACCGGGTCCGCGGTGTCTGCGGTGGTTTATTACTGCTGCCAGCAGAGGAGAGATCTGATCTTGGCAGATGCAGCCTGCCGTGAATCAATATTTTACAGGTAGTAGACTTTGAAGAGATGACATCAAGACAGAATCAAAAGGGAGGAGGGGGGAAGAGGGAGAGAGAGAAAGGGAAGGCGTGAGTAGGAGCAGAGATTTATCCTGACATCCTTTGACAGTCCTCCCCACTAGGGGTGAGGGGAACAAGCCAGGCGCGGGGAGCTGAGGCTGATGCAGGGGAGGACAGGCTCCTTGACAAAAGCCATTACTCCCCACTCGCCTTCACCATACGTGCCCTGTCACAAGAGGGGAAACACAGCCGTGGCACCCTTTGGACCAAAGAAAGCCTGTTCTTCACAGCTACAGACACAACAGGAAACAACCCTTCCCTTCCCAGGCTCCACCAACTGGGAAACTGAGAAAGCGCTGAGCGGGGAGATGAATTCACCCTTCTGTGCCGGTCTCGGTCTGTGCTTTTCAAATGTCCTTGGGGGATCTCTGCAAAGCAGAGGGCTTCCATCTAGGGGAGAGAAGCATAGGGTGGGTGAAAGGAGTCGCCAGGGCCTCAGGATCCCAACGGACTGAGCATGGGGAGAGCTCTCCCTGGCAGCCTCATCCCCCCTCCCGCACACCTGCAGGCCTGGGACACGGGCTGAGGCTGGGAGCTTTGCAGTTCTGCCAAGGGTACAAAGGAGCTGTTTTTATTTGTGGCCTAGAATAGTAGTGGGAACGTGGCTTCTCAAGGGATGAGAATTAATTAAACATCAATCAGGCTCCTCCACTGGACAAGGCACTTTCCTAAGACCAGAAAAAGACAGGGAGTGTGAGAGAGAAGCAGAAACTAATAATCGTCAATCCTTGCCTTCAAGGGGGAATTAGGGTGCACACATCCCCTCTGATACCGGCTAGACTGAGGAGTGCTCAGGACAAAGACCAACCGTGCACTACAGGAATTCAAAAAGACAGAGGCCTCTGAGAGCCCAGAATGGTAGCCTTTTAAGATATGAAAGGAACGTTGGCTCAGGGATGAAGAAAGCTGGCTGTGGGTTTGACGTGTGAGCCAGGACTAAGAAGATGGCCAAGATCGGGGTGGGAGGGATTTCCGCAGGAGTGGGCAGGGCGGCCTCCGAGGCAGAGGAAACTATTTAAGCCAGCATTTTCCAAAATTACTGAACACAGGACATGTAAGAGAGATATTACATGAAATAGCTTCTTGAAAAGAAAGTTTTGGAATTCCCAGCTTATGGGAAGATAAAAAGTAACATAGAGTTCAAATTTTTAGTGAGAGAAAGTTGGGGGTAGATATTGACCAATATCTAATGCCTGTGGCACTTAGAAAGAACTTTTTAAAAATCAGCTCTGATCATGTCACATCCCTGCTTATGCCCTTAGGATGAAGTCCCATATTCTTCAGAGAGTTGCCTCATGCCCGTTATCACGTTGAGCTTGTCCTTTCCTCAGAGTTAGCCACTGACCCATGTTCTAGGCAAGGGAAGCGTAAAGCACATTCTTTCTAGGGTCTCAGGTTTTTCTGTCTGATTCCTAAAAATTCTTTGGGGTTCAGCTTACAAAGAACCCAAGTCAGGTTAAAGCCCTGTGCTCCAGCGGCACTTACCTCTCCCTCCAAGCTCTCTCAGGCAGTTAAGGCTGCACTCGGGACCTAGCACAGTGCCCCCCATGCAGAAAGCCCAATAACAAGGGTAGCAGATGAGCCTGAACACGCCTCCCGCAGCCAGACTGCAAGGGCCTGGACTACCTGGGAAGGAGACCAGCCGCCCTCAGCAGGCAGGGAGGGGACATGGAGGATCTGGGGGAGAGATGATGGGCTGAAGCTGTTTCATAAGACGACTTGGTGGCAGCGTGCAGCGTGCAGGCAGCACAGAGAAGAGGGCGGTAAGAAGCAAATTGGGAGAACAGAGCAAGAGCCTGGTTGGAGGTAATGAGTCTATCTAGCTTGTTGCTAATAAAAGTGAATGGAAACAGAGGCTGGAGAAGAAAGAGTCAAATGGACTCTATCGGACTTTCTAAGGATGGGACATAGAAGAAAAGGAGAAAAAATAGTCCCCAATTTGAGCCTAGACGAAGAAAAAAGCAGTGATCCTGCTCAGAGTAGGAGTTGAGTGTAAAAGGAAGGAACTAGGAAAGGGGACAAAAGAGGTTCATTTGGGGCACATCGACTTTACCCTTCAGGTGCTGGGGACACATCCACATGGATTTGTTCTTTCCTAGAATCCCATTACAGTCTCAACTGCTCCCTCTCCCTCCCCACGTGCTGCCATTGGCTCCCTTAGAGTCCTCTTTCAACCTAGCTCTTCCCTCCTCCGACCACCTGACTACGGCTTTCACGAGAGCTTTCTCACCCCCCTTCTGAATTCCACGTGCGCTGTTCCCCACTGCCCACCCTTCCCAGAGCTTCCCACTCCCGCCACCCTCTGTTCAACAAGCAAATACTCTTCCTAAATTAGCTTGCTACCAGCCGTGCTATGCCCTGGTGAACGCAGATCAGAAAGTAGAGGGGAAGGTGAAGAAACTATCTAGGAGAACCAATAATCTGAGAGAATGTTTTAAGAAGAGGTGGTCAACAGTTAAATATCATGAGACATTGGGAGGAGAAGCAGAACGAAGCTGCACCTCCTGGATGGACCGTCTCTGCGCGCTGCCCAGCAGAGCCTGAGCAGTGCAGGACAAAAAGAGAAGGGAAGGTCAAGGACAGGGACCCCGCCTCATTCACTGCAGGCTGACATTCCCTAAAACACAACGAATCCCTTTAAAAATGATCCCTTGCTTGGATGTCATGGCAATATCAAATTGCTGTCAAAGTTTTTAACCACCTTTTTTAAAATTTCTAAACTTATCTCATTGTGCCAAACAGCTCATGGAGTAGCATCTGCCCACAAAGTACCTTGTGAGTGACAGTGACCTAAATCCACTGCCCTGTTAAGTGCAGTCCCACAAATGTGGCCATTAGACATATGAAATGTGGCTGCTAAACATATGTGATGTGGTTAGTCTAGGTTTCCATGTGCTCCAGATTCCAAAGAGTTCACATAGGGAAAAATGTCAATATCTCATTACTGCTTTTCATATTTTATTATGTGTTAAAATGGTAATATTTTGCAAATATTGGGTTAAGTAAAATAGCTAAACTTAATTTAAACTGTTTTTGAAATGGGTATCAGGAAATTTTACACACACATGTGGCTCACCTCGTATTTTAATTGAACAGCAACATTTCCAGAGTTGAGCATCCTTAAACATGAAACCATGGGCTTTGCCCTGGGTAGTTGATCATTTTTCTATAGGTTTGCATCACAACCCCATATTTGTTTTATTTATTAGTCTCCTGAAAACATTTGCTTCCAGACCGAGCTGCATTGAACTGAGCACACAGAGAGGGGTGTGCAGGGACAGCTGTCCAGGAAGGGAGAAGGCTCACTTTGGCAGGTGCAACAACTGTTGTGGAACCAACAGTGGGCAGGAGAAAAGAGAATACAGGCCATCGGAGGATCAAGTGAGCTCCCACGTAAATGTCGACATTTTGTAAGCCTGTTGGCATGGCTTACTAAAACCCTACTGGGGGCTGTGCTACAAGGTAGTTTGTTAGTCTAGATCATAACTAAACACTCTCCTCACAGCATGTTCCAGTCTGTCTTACACTAAAGAAGACAAAATGTCCCCAGAAAAGATGAACCATCAGGTCCTGTTTAGAGTAATTTGCATCTTTCAGAACATCATCCCAATAAAAAGAATCTCTTTGTGACATTCGCTGAGATTCACCATCTGAAGAACATCCTTAACTTGACTGATAAAGTTGGACTTAAATATGGATAGAGAAGGGAGGGCAAGATGCAAGGTCAAATTTATCTCCAGGTGTTGTACTCTTCAAGCAAATAAACATTCAGCCTAGACTTTTCTGGGAGGTGTTCTAGTAAATTAAAGAATAATAAAAAGTTATTCTTGCCAATTGAGGATATTCAGGATTATTTGGTTTCTTTTCTCATAATGCCAATAGCAATAAATTGGGTTCATGCCATTCATTCTTTTCCCACAAGACAGTCCATTTCTTTTTAGTACATACAACAGGTTCTCACCGTGGCAAATTCTCTGCTATCTTGAGAATGACTCCTTTTCCACCTTCTTCCTCACTAGTCAGTGGTCTGACCAGAGGTCAGGCAAATTATCTCCACCCCATCTCCTCCTTTCCTCATGCGATGAGGGAAAGATGGAGCAACAGAAGCAAATTGCTTTAAACACCTCAGCCACTATGCCAACCAACTACAGCCTCCATCAGCACTGAGGTTACAAGCTGTGGCTTAGCTCTCCATGCTTGGCATAAGCCACCAGTATACATAAAAGACAGTCTGTTGGGAATGTCATTTTGTGATTTATGTATAGACACAGAAGATGTATGGATTTAAAATGCTTGATTATGGCTCGGCGCCTGTGGCTCAGCGTGCTAAGGCACCAGCCACGTACACCTGAGCTGACGGGTTCGAATCCAGTTATCGGGCCCGCCAAATAACTACGATTGCAACCAAAAAATGGCCGGGCATTGTGGCGGGCGCCTGTAGTCCCAGCTACTTGGGAGGTAGAGGCAAGAGACTCGCTTGAGTCCAGGAATTGGAGGTTGCTATGAGCTGTGATGCTACGGCACTCTACCCAGGGTGACAGCTTGAGGCTCTGTCTCAAAAAAAAAAAAACACCAAAAAAAATAAATAAATAAAATAAAATGCTTGATTATAATATACTGGGCAAGAAAGAGTGAATATTGCTCATCCTTTTACAGCAAAACCCAGAAAATATAATAACTGTGTACAATATCAAATATTGAAAAACTAAGGTTACCACTCATCTCAGTTCATGTCTGTTTTCACAGAATAATTATTAAAAGAGCCCACTTTCACTTTTCAAAAAAAGCCCCTATTTGGATAAGTATACGCACCCTATAAAACTTGCAAAATAAGATGAGCAAAACAACTGGGCCTGTGACCCACTTGGTCCCATTGCCTCACTTCTATCAATCACACTCATAAAAGCTGCATGTGCTAACCAAATGCTGCATAACCATAATTATGATTTCCATTGGGAAGTGACCATTGATTAAGAAATGGAGTTCTTTTTATTGGAAAAGTGTGGGGCTAGCCAAAGGTTAATGGGGACAAAAAACAGGCTGGCCTAGAATCCTTGATAGATTAATACTAATTTGCATGGTGGAGGTTAAGTGCTACCTGGGCTGCCAGAGGAAATGCAAGTGTCTCAGAATGATTCTGGATAAACAGGAAGGTCAGAACAAGAACAAGGGCAACTGACGCTCCAGTCCAGCTCATGTTCTCCAGGATAAAATGGTCACCGTTCTGGGAGCTAAGCTCCTGAGCTCTTGATAACTCACCTAATGGGATACCCTGGGAAGATTAACAGGAAGTAGTGAAACACATGCTTTTACAGTACAATTGTCTTTGTCATGACCTGTAACCAGGGCGAGAGTCAAAATATCTAAGATGAGGCATTGGCTAATCAAACGGACGCTCACTGTGAACAAGCAGTGTGACCGTACCCCTGTGTTCTCATGCAGGATCCTTGCTGTCAGCAAAGCCTGACAAGGGCTGGTCCTGCCCACACCCATAGCTCACTTCACTCAGCCCCTGTGGCATTTCCCAATCCTTCAAATAAGTGAAACTTCTCTCTACCTCTGAGCACTGTCCTGTTTCCACAGCCCAGTCTGGTCTTTCTTTAGGTCCTGGAGCAACTGAGCCCTTCCCTTCTGCCAAGTATCAATGCAAAAGTCAGCACCTTACAGTCACCTTCCCCAGTGACTGAATTTAAAGAATCATTTAAATGACTCTGTCTTTTGAGTTGCTTCCACAACGTGGCAATTACGATTTGAGCTGCAATAAACATTCTGGTGCAAATGTGTTTGTTGTAAAATGATTTTTGTTCCTCTGGGTAGATACCTCGTAATGGAATTGCTGGATCAAATGGTAGTTCAACTTTTAGTTCCTTAAGAATTCTCCATACTTCTTTCCAAAAATGGTGTATTAGTTTGCAATGCCACCAGCAGTGTAAAAGTGTTCCCTTCTCTCCACATCCACGCCAACATCTGCAGTTTGGAGATTTTGTAATGTGAGTTAATCATACTGGAGTTAGGTGATATCTCAAAGTAATTCTCATCTGCATTTCTCTGATGGTTAAAATTGTGATATATATCATGGAATACTATTCATCCACAAAAAAGATGGAGCCTTTACATCTTTTATGTTTACCTGGACGGAGTTGGAATATATTCTTCTTAATTAAGTATCTCAAGAATGGGGGGGAAGTATCCAATGTACTCAATACTGTTATGTAACCAATATATAATCACTTATACATTCATACAAATGATAAAACACAAATATAATCAAGTAACAATGGGGGGGAAGAAGAGGGAGCGGGGATGGGGGGAAAGGAGAGAGGACATTTGTTCATCTCGCCTAATGGACACAAAGCAAGGGTACATTTCAAAACAGCTAAGAATAAATTATCAATATCTTGCCACAAAAAATAAGAAAGTGAGGTGACGGTTATGTTAATCAGTTTGATTTAAGCATTCCACATTGTATATCAAATCATCTCATTGTACCCCATAAATGTATATAGTTATGATTTAACAAAAAATGAAATTAAAAAAATAAAGAAAGAACTCTCTGTCAAGTTCCCGTTTCATCCACAAGGTGAACTTTTTGTTTCCTTGGTCATTGTTTCTCTCTTTCTCTAAAATGTGCTCTGTGAGCATAGTTCTCTCATTCTTGATGGCCACTGCATCACTGTGAAACAGTACTTGATGCATAGTATTTGCTGAATGAAGGGATGATTGAATAAATGAATGAATGAGTGAATGAATGGCATCTACAGAGGAGTGGGAATAATGATCCTCAAAGGAAGATCATTGTCCCAAACTATTTTATTAATATCACCCGAGAGGAGCCAAAAAGATCTGAGCATGTAAGAAACAGCATGGAAGGGCCTGGTACAGTGGCTCACACATCTCGCACTTT
Organism: Arctocebus calabarensis; assembly: GCA_963573935.1. Classification (NCBI taxonomy): domain Eukaryota; kingdom Metazoa; phylum Chordata; class Mammalia; order Primates; family Lorisidae; genus Arctocebus; species Arctocebus calabarensis. The sequence goes on from CAUYON010020236.1 coordinate 9,077, forward strand.
GGGAGACCAAGGCTGGATGACTGCTTGAAGCCAGGAATTCAAGACAAGCCTATGCAAGAGCAGGACCCCATCTCTACAAAAAATAGAAAAAAATCAGCCAGTTGTGCTGGTGCACAGCTATAGTCCCAGCTACTTGGGAGGCTGAGGCAGGAGGATCACTTGAGCCCAGGAGTTTGAGGTACAGTGAGCTATGATCATGCCACCTCACTCCAGCTTCGGTGACAGAGCAAGACCCTGTCTCAAAACAACAAACAAAACAAAAAACAGAAAACAGCATCATCTTTCCCTCCAGGAAAATAAAAAAGAAATTGCATAGATGAAGGACCTCATTGCTGGATATTCAGCTCAAGTTCAGGGCTGAGACATGAAAGAATGGTCAACATCTTTCCAAGATACTCTGACCATGGATTATAAATGTCCGGCACAGACTCCTTTATAGTCCTGACCTTTGTATGTTTTCATTCATACAAGCACAGTAAGGTGTTAAGGAGAGAAAAGTTGAGTCAACTATCAAGGGATTCGTGGAAAAGTGCTTAGTGAGTAAAGGAGCAGGGAGGGAAGAGGGACTTCGGAGGCTGGGAGGAAGAGAGAGGGCACTGTCCTAAATCCATCAGGTCTGTGGTTGATTCTGAACAAACGTGCTACTCCATCCATTCTCCACTCCACACTGCATGGGCAGACACTGTCCAAAACTGAGGATGTGACTCCAGTTTTAGTATTCTAGTTGGAAAAATGATGCTAGGGAATTACCTTCCCAAATGCTGTGAAGGGTGAGCACTTTGCAGATGCAGAAGAAGTGAAATACCATCAACAAGCAGGGGAGTTTGGTAGGTTGGAGTAGTGCAAACGATAATGCAGAAAACTTGCCAAAGGCAGATGCTGTGAACCATCAACTTGCACCAGGACGCCCAGCATCAGGGGCGGAGGTGCATAGTCATGAGACACGGCCATTGTCCTTCCCCCTTGAGGTAAAAAAGCATTTAGATTTTTTTAATGTAGGATTGTGCTGAAGAGAGAAAATTTAATCACACACAAAGACAAAAGCATTCCATCTTTTGGAGGGGTGGCAGAAGAAAATTTTAAAGTTACGTTGCCTCAACAAGGCTGAACAGAACTGGGATTAACATCAACTGATCATGGCTGATGATGCTTTATCTAACTGAAGTTTTCAAGATGCATCGCCAGAGAGCTTGATATTAGAGGCAAAGAAAGGCAAGCGTTTTCAATGATCCAATGTACTTAAATTGATACTTGCCTTGGAAGGATACTGTCTCAAATATTTTCTCAAGCTCTATCTTTAATTTTGTCATTATAATATTAATATTTATACTACAGTGACAAATAATCTCAGGTTCAGTCACGTGCAAAGATAATTATTACAAATAGCACATGAACTGTACAATGTAGTTTTGGTCAGGTATAAAAAGAATTGTTTGATTTAATCATTGAATCCTGAACTGAACTATTTTTAAAATAGGACATGTTATTAGCAAATCCAGTGACTCTCCCAATACATCAAAAGTTTAGTTTTTAAATTTGAGCAATGAGAACTTAAACCTTTCACCCCAAATTATGGGTTATCCTTAATCTACCTATGTTTACCTAGAAGAATTCCTGATGTGGACCTGTTTCCAACCAAAGAGTTCAGATGTCCTTGCTCACAAATTAACATGTAACAGAAGAAATAAAATCTCAACTGAAAACCTTAATTCTTTGAGAACTGAGGCCTAGATATATACTAATGTCTTCATATGACAGAGCGATAACTATGAGTGACAAACAGTTTGAAAAATATTCTGGGGTTGGTGACCTAGTATCTCTTGTAACAACCTTGATGGAACTGGATAGAAACCATTCTTGAGATTCAAGAATGGAAAAATACCACTTGTACTCCGTGCTAAATTGGAACTGCTGACCAACACTTACAGGCACATGTGAAAGTATAACTCAACAGGAATCAAGTGGAGGGGGTGAGTTAATTCTCACCTAACAGGTTCATGCACACATTCAGGGTGAAGAATGTAACCAAAACAAGTGTACCCCTGTAATGTTCTGAAAAATAAATAAATACACTTAGTCTGGGGGAAGCAGAAACCTTTAACAAAGTGGCTATTGTCTGAGTGCTCGGATGTGGGGTTTTATGAGTGAATTCAGCTACATGAATGTGCATAAGCCTGACTCCCTGGGTGAACACCCCCCAACCCTCTTGGGGGTGTCTGCAGCAAGTTCACACATTTTCTCAATGTAAGAAGCCCTGATCAGAATCACCAGGGCTTTCCCTTTTAGCATTTTTCTAATTTATGCTCATAACCTCAAGGCTTTGCATTTGAGTCTTTTGTCTTACATTTGCCGATAGGCAAATTTAACACTTGACTAACCAACCCCTGGTCTGTTGTACTGGGGCTGTTTCCACTGGTGAGCCCCACAGCTGATGTCTGGGTCTGCAAATGCTAATGCCTTCCCTGAGTCTGTGTGACAATGACTTTCTCTTTCTGCTTCTGAAAACCTTTTCTTTTACATCCCTTCTATAGCATACAGCAGACCTGTTCATAAAGGCAATTCTCAAAAACTGTCCATCTGTGCTTATCAGGACAAATGAGGAAAAAGGAAAGCTGAACACAGCAGCCCCTGCTAGAGTTAGCCAGGGCCAGGTCATCATTCTAACCACCTTCATGTTTCCACATCATTTTAAAGATTTTAGAAGATTAAACAGTAGTTACTTTTGTTTTCTGGTTGCTGTTATTTTATTTAGAATTTTAAAACTAGCTAAAATGCCTTTTAAATAGTTTTAAAATTGTAATAGCTAGTAACTAATCTGACATCTTATTCAGATCATTTTGTTTTTAAGACTGTTATTAGCATCTATTTCTCTGTTTGTACAAGTTAAAATACGCACCCAGAGAGAAAATTTAGAAAACATGGAAAGCATTAAAACAAAATAAGAAGTCACCCCAAATCCAGCTTCCTTGAGTTGCATGGCATTGCATTTTGATGCATTTTCTTCCCTTTTTTCTCTTTTCATTTATTTTAAAGTAGAAAAACCAGCTTAGAGTGCCAAAAAAAAAAAAGTCTCACTGCACTGTAATCCGTTGCTGGAGAAGCATCCACAAAAGAAAGCCTCACAGGACCTTGCCTCTGGGCCACAAGAAAGAAACAATTTCTCCTAATATACATATTTTGAACACCTACTATGTGCCAAGCACTCTGCCAGGAGCACTGAGATTGAAAAACAAATCCTTGCACGCTCTGCCAGAGGAGGCAAAGGTGCAAAGACTCAATGTGGCATGAAAAGGCCAATGGGAAAAGACAAATGCAGACAACGAACTCAGCTCAGGAAAACCTCTCTGGAGTGGACAGAGGACTAGGAGAGGCTAGTCAGGCCATGGGGAACACACGCTACAGAGGGAGCTGCCAAGCATCAAAGCATCAGCTAACTTAGCAGATTCAGGAAACCACCAGACGTTCTACACAGTAGAGGCAACCAAAGGGGATTGTCAGGTAGAGATACAGCCAACTCAATACCTTCCTCCTAACGCTTTGAGAAACCAGATTTCTCTTACCTGGAACGCTCCATATTAAAAATCAAGGCATGGGTATCAAGGCAATATTGACCTTCTAGAGCTGAAGCTATGACCTATGAACTTCTCCCCAAGTCCTTTGTGAACTTGAACCAGTCATTTTTAAGGGTGCCAATACTATGCTGTTTTGATCACGATGGCCTTATAAAATAGCCTAAAGGTTACTTGGGTAGAATAGACATTTTAACAATGTTGATTATTCCCAGCTATGAGCATGGTATGATCATCCATTCATTAATATCTTCTGCTATTTCAAACCCATCAGAAGAAAGAAATTACCAAAATTAAATCAGAGATTAATGATCTTGAAAACAAAAGAATTATTCAGAAAATTAACAAAACAAAAAGTTGGTTTCTTGAAAAAATAAATAAAATAGATAAACCTTTGCCCAGATTAACTAGAAACAGAAAAGTAAAATCTTTAATAACCTCAATCAGAAATGATAAAGGGGAAATAACCATATATGCCACAGAGATACAGAGGATTATCTCTGAGTACTACAAGAAACTTTATGCCCAGAAATTTGACAATGTGGAGGAAATGGATCAGTACCTGAAATCACACCCTCTCCTTAGACTTAACCAAGAAGAAATAGATCTTTTGAACAGACCAATTTCAAGAACTGAGATAGTAGAAACAATAAAATATCTCCCAGTAAAAAAATGCCCTAGTTCAGATGGCTTCACACAAAAATTACATCAAACCTCCAAGGAAGAGCTTATACCCGTACTGCAGAAATTGAGAAGGAAGGGAAAATATTGAGAAGGAAACTTCTCCAACAAGTTCTACGAGGCAAACAACACCCTGATACCATTGTTTGCATTGCAAAGGTAAAGTTGAAGTTGTAGCTGAGCCCCTCGTCCAGGGAGTGTGCTGTGGACTCTTTCTTTATGCTCTCAGGTGGAAGCTTTTCAATCCCCCCTCCTTTTCCCCTCCTTCTCTTCCACTTGAAAATGCTTGTGTTTTTCTATTGTGTGGGTGTGTAGTTGTTATTCTATTGGTTTATTATCAGTATTCAATATTTGCTTTTCCATTCTTGTGATATTTTACTAAGAAGAATGTGTTTCAACTTCATCCAGATAAATACAAAAGATGTAAAGTCTCCATCTTTTCTTTCTTTCTTTCTTCTTTTTTAAATAGTCTGCCTATGTCACCCTGGGTAGAGCACTGTGGCATCACAGCTCATGGCAACCTCAAACTCTTGGGCTTAAGTGACTCTCTTGCCTCAGCCTCACAAGTAACTGGGACTGCAGATGCCTGCCACAATACCCAGATATTTTGTTATTGTAGTTATCATTGTTGTTTGTCAGGCCCTGGGCTGGGGTTTGAACCCAGCAGCCCTAGTATCCGTGGCTGGCACCCTAACCACTGAGTTACAGGTACTGAACCTCTCCACCTTTTCTTCTGGCTAAATAGTACTCCACACATACACCACATACATATGCCACAGTTTATTAATCCATTCACGGGTTGAGGGGCACTTGAGTTGCTTCCATGTATTAGCAATTATGAATTGAGCTGCAATTAACATTCTAGTGCAAACGTTCTCATGGTAAAATGATTTTATTCTTCTAGGTAGATACCTAATAATGGAATTACAGGTTCAAATGGAAAGTCTACTTTTAACTCTTTGAGAATTCTCCATACTTCTTCCATAGAAGCTGTATCAGTTTGCAATCCTACCTTTTTGTTTTTCTTCTGTTAGTTAAAATCTGTCATCTGATTACCTAAGGAGAAAATACCTACCTATTGAGGAAGTACAGGTTCCTGAATTATCCATTTTAGGATAATATAAGTAATATAGAGGCAAAGGAACAGAGAGTGCACGTATCCTATAACATACCTGTAGATGTGATTCCTTATTTTATGCCTGTACAATGCTCATCTCCAGAGTCCAAGCTGAATACGGATACTGCTTTTTAAAAAAGCGTAGTTGATGACTAGCAAGACATGTTACACCAGGGATGCCAACAAGTCTCTCCTGGTAGTGACTCAATCTGGTGACTGGCAGTGACTGCTCTCCAGCCAATGGTCAACAAACTCTTTTCTGTAACAGGCAAGATAATAAATATTTTAGGCTTTGCACGCCATGTGATCTCCATGGCAACTATTCATTTCCTCTGTTATATGAAAACAACCATATGTAATACATAAACAAACGGGCATGTATGTGTCCTAACAAAACTTTATTTACAAAAGCAGACCATGGTTTTCCTGACTCCTGGCCTACAGCCCTGAATGCAACAGGATTTAAGGCGGCATCTCTGCTAAGTGGGAAGGGTAAGGATACAGACTTGCAATCCCTCTTTTAGAGTAACTGAAATGAAGGGATTGCAAAATGTGTATCCTTGGCAGCTTAACTAATTAAGCTGAAACCTGGAAATGGGATAGCTTAATTCTAATTCTGGTTCTTTCTCTAATTTGCCAAGTAATTTTAAACCAATTGTTTAACCTCTTATATTGATTTGTGTTCATGGTTATAAATGACAGAATCTACACTGTCTAGTTGAAACCTCAACGTCATAAATCACACAGCAAGATGAACTGAGGAACTAGGATCCCTCTAGATCCCCGCAGACCCAGATGCCATCACGGCTGTGCTGTCCAGGGGATCCCCTCGTGCAGACACAGTCTCTGGTTGCTCACTTCTGTGTCCAAGTTTCACCATTGTGCACCAGAGTGGCAAAGCTTAGGTCACCTATCTATTCCCACGCTGAAAGGGAGTGGGAGTCTTGGGAAAACAGTATCCACTGTATGGAAAACTATCAACTTTAGAAATGGCACACCAAAGATCTGAAGCAACTGTGACTTCAGAAAGTATACCAGTTATCTCACTCTGGGTTTCTTCTCCTATAAAATCAGTGATCCTGTGGCTGTCTCAATCTGCTCCACCCAGTAATTTATAGGTGATATGAATATTTAATTCCAAAAACAGAGGTAAATATTTTCTTTGACATATTCATTATTTAAAAACATCCCAGGTTTCTAACCTAACAGATAAGCAGCTACTAAAACAGCTTAAAACCAAATTTTATCACTGACTTTTACTTGTAACTCACTACCTTATTTTCATCTTAACCTCTAAAAAAAACAGCTTCCCTACACACTAAGTAGAGGAAATCAAAGAAAATGGAAGTCTTTCGGTAGCAACAATGCTAATTACAAGAGCCTTCCTACTTAAACTTCTACTATAGACCGAAACACTATTTCTCCTTGAAATTCTTGAATCTTTCTCTTCCTTCACTTTTTTTTTTGCCTGGGCTGGGTTTGAACCTCAGGCATATGGGGCCTGCGCCCTATTCCTTTGAGCCACAGGCTTCCCCTTACTTTCCTTTTTCTTAAAAGTAAACCAGGCCAGGAGCCCTGGCACTATGTAGGTCCCCTTTACCAGGCCCTTACACACTGACAGCTTTATCACCTGAAGTCAGCCTTTTCCGGAAGCCAGGAAGGCGTATTATTGGAAGCTGGTGTGTCGGTTCCCTGTGTGGCTTTATTGCTGTTCTCATCTTTGTCTACAAAGGAGGCAGCTCTTTTATGGTTGTGGAGATAATTAATTCACTAGACTTTTCCTCGGCTCTTTAAAAAAAAGCTTTTAAACCTTGTAGCTTATTATGATTGTTAAGTTTCTATTGCAGTGCCGTTTTCCAGCCTTGGTGAAGCCTTTCCTTCCCTCACCCTTTACTGTGGACTCTCAGTCCTTTGCGACTTTTGCAGGTAAAGTCCGTCCTGTCTGACTCTTTCTTACAGTGTCACCAAGAGTTCCTTCAGAGCACCTGTCTTCTAATCCAAAAATCAACTGCTGACATTTTAAGGGAAATGAAAATGTAAGGTACATATCTGCTTGGCAAGCCAACATTTCACACCCAGGGAGAAATCATTCCCTAAAAAAAAAAAAATTCAAAGTTAATTCCAAATCCTATCTATCAATAAACAATTGAAATGAGCAATTCTAAATGTCTATTTAGATTGCCCCGGATTGGTCTTCTGAGCCTCTGTGCTCTGTGGTGCAAATGTCCATAATAACTAGCAGTAAATAAAAATACAGATCACAGCAATGAAAATGAAAATTGTCATCACTGTCACTCTTAAAACAAGAGAAAAAGAAAGCTGGTTTCTGTTTGTCTAAAACAGAACTTTTGACAATAAATCACTCTCTGGTCATGGTTTCTTGAGCCATGGATGTAGGATATGGATTGAACATTTCATTTTACATTTTGCAATACAATATTTAAAGCCTTTGCTATTAATTGAAGTTCATAGATGGGTTCCAATGGGTTAATACACAAATTTTGTTTGTATGTGCAAAATACACCAACCAGGAAAGAATCTGGAGCTTTAGCCAGCTTCTCGAGTAAGTTGGTGACCAAAAAGGTCCCGGCCTAAATGCCGTGAACTCTGTTTTTCTCTCTTTTTGATATGGACTGGCTAAGGTAGCTTGAAAGGAACTGTCGGTGGACAGCATAACCTGCTTTCTGGGAATCCTCTGGAGCACCATGGACTCAAGCTGCTAACTAAACTATTCACCAAAAGCTGTGCAAGGGGAGGCCATGTAGAAGAAATTAGGAATTCAATTCAGTCAGGAAAAAAATGGATCCTTGGTGGGAATGCAAACCAATACATTCCTTTTGGAAAGATGTTTGGAGAATACTTACAGATCTAAAAATAGACCTTCCATTCGATCCTATAATTCCTCTACTAGGTATAAATCCAGAAGACCAAAAATCACATTATAACAAAGATATTTGTATCAGAATGTTTATTGCAGCACAATTCATAATTGCTAAGTCGTATATGAAATCAGCGCATTGTGCCCCATGATTGCATTAATGTATGCAGCTATGATTTAATTTAAAAAATCAAAAAAATAAATAAATATTGCAGATGGTGGCACAGATGTGGGGAGAAAGGAACTCTTTTACACTACTGGTGGGACTGCAAACTAATAAAACCTTTTTGGAAGGAAGTATGGAGAAAGCTCAACCTAGACCTCCCGTTTGATCCTGCAATCCCATTGCTGGGCATCTATCCAGAGGAAAAAAAAAACTTTTACTATAAAGACATTGGTACAAGGCTTTTCATTGCTGCCCAATCTACAATTGCTAAAGTGTGGAAACAGTCTAAATGTCCTTCAACCCAGGAGTGGATTGGTAAGCTATGGTATGTGTATATCATGGAATATTACTCAGTCATCAAAAATAATGGAGACTTTGCTGCATTTCTAGTAATTTGGATGGAGGTGGAACATATTATTCTTAGTGAAATGTCACAGGAATGGAGAAGCACAAATCCTATGTATTCAACTTTGATTTGAGGACAATTAATGACAATGAATGACATAGTAGGGCATGGGAGAAGGAGAGAGCAGACAGAGAAGGAGGGAGGGGGCGAGGGAAAGAAAACCAAAAAAAGAAAGTGTCTAACTTTCATATAAATTGGATTCAATTCTGACTAAAGTATATTACTTAAATATTAATTTTGTAATTCAACATGTCAATATGTTGTTTAGGATATTGCATCCTCATCTATAGGTGAAACATATTTGTAATTTCTCTTTATAACAATATATTTTCTCCAATTTCAATATCAGGTGTATCCAGATCAAGTAGAATGATATTGAAATATTTCTTTTATTGTTTATAAGATTTCTGGAATTGCTTGTTTTGTAACATCATTGTGGTCTAT
>CAUYON010020237.1:0-12999 GCA_963573935.1 Arctocebus calabarensis
TGACATTCCTGACTAAGGAGAAATCCACACGTGGGCTATGGCAGACAGGGATTTAAAGCGTTAGGGCTGCCAGGATTGGTGGCATTGCTATTTCCTGGGAGGGAACAAGTGTGACCCTTCCTGGGCAGGCCATGAACCTGACCCTGCCTGAGGACAGCACTGAGCCCTACACATGCGCTACTTTTTCTTTTTCTTTTCTTTCTTTTTATTTTGTAGAGACAAAGTCTTGCTTTTTCGCCCTCGATAGAGTGCTGTGGTGTCACACAGCTCACAGCAACCTCCAACTCCTGGGCTTAGGCGATTCTCTTGCCTCAGCCTCTCTAGTAGCTGGGACTACAGGTGCCCGCCACAACACCCGGCTATTTTTTTTTTTTTTTTTTTGCAGTTCAGCGGAGGCCGGGTTTGAACCCGCCACCTTCGGTATATGGGGCTGGCGCCCTACTTGACGAGCCACAGGCGCCTCCCTACTCTTTCTATTTTCTTTTTTGTTTGTTTGTTTGTTTTTTATTGTTCTTCCTTGTAGTGATTCCTCGTGCCAGTTGCCTCCCAAGTAGCTGGGATTACAGGCGCCTGCCACAACGCCTGGCGGTGTTCTTTCCTGGTGGTAGAGACGGGGTCTTTTCTCTGGCTCACTCATGCTTATGCTGGTCTCGAACTGTGAGCACTGGAAATCCACCTGCCTCGGCCTCCCACAGCGCTGGGACTACAGGCGTGAGCCACCACCCCCAGCCAATTTTCTCTTTTTGTTTTTGAGACAGACCCTCAGCTATCACCCTGGGCAGAGTGCCATGGCATCACAGCTCACAGCAACCTCCATTTCCTGGGCTCAAGTGAGTCTCCTGCCTCTGCCTCCCAAGTAGCTGGGACTACAGGCGCCCGCCACACCGCCCGGCCATTTTTTGGTTGCAGCCGTCATTGTTGTTTGGGGGGCCCGGGCTGGATTCGAACCCACCAGCTAAGGTGTATGTGGCTGGCACCTTAGCCTCTTGAGCCACAGGCGCTGAGCCTTTTATTTTATTTTTTTGTTTTTTTTTTGAGACAGAGTCTCACTTTGTCATCTTAGTAGAATTGTATCACAGCTCACAGCAACCTCCAGCTCTTGGGCTTATGTGATTCTCATGTTCGAGCCTCCCCAGTAGCCGACTATTTTTTTGTTGCAGTTTGGCTGGGGCCAGGTTCGAACCTGTCACCCTCAGTATATGGGGCCAGCGCCCTACTCACCGAGCCACAGGTGCCACCCTTATTTTATTTTATTTTTTATTTCTTTAGTTTTCTTTTTTGAAAGAGACAGTTGCACTTTATCACCCTCAGTAGAGTGCTGTGGTGTCACAACTCACAACAACCTCCAACTCCTGGGCTTAGGCGATTCTCTTGCCTCAGCCTCCTGAGTAGCTGGGACTACAGGCGCCTGCCACAACGCCTGGCTTTTTTTTGTTGTTGCAGTTTGGCCAGAGCCAGGTTTGAACCCACCTCCCTTGGTATATGGGGCTGGCGACCTACTTACTGAGACACAGGTGCTGTCCCTTATTTTATTTTTTGAGTCTCAGTCTGTTGCTCTTGGTAGAGTACCGGGGTGTCACAGCTCACAGCAACCTCCAGCTCTTGGGCTTAAGCGAGAGCCTCAGCCTCCCGAGTAGCTGGGACTACAGGTACCAGCTATTTTTTTTTTTTTTTTGCAGTTTTTGGCCAGGGCTGGCTTGAACCCACCACCTCCAGCATATGGGGCTGGCACCCTACTCCTTTGAGCCACAGGCACTGCCCAACCAGCTATTTTTTAGAGACAGGGTCTCGCTCTTGCTCAGACTGGTCTCAAACCTGTGAGGTCAGGGCAATCCATCTGCCTTGGCCTCCCAGAGTGCTGGGATTATAGACGTGAGCCACTGTGACCGGCCCTCAACTAATTAATTTATTTTTGAGACAGGGATTCACCCGAGCTAGAGTATTATGGCAGCAACCTCGAACTCTGGGTTCAAGTGATCCATCTGCTGCAGCCTCCCAAGTAGCTGAGCCTACAGCAGTGTACCACCTGACTGGCTAAGTTTTCTTGTTTGTTTTAGAGGTGATGGTCTTGCTCTTGCTCAGGTTGATCTGGAACAACTAGCATCAAGTGATCCTTTCACCCCCTTAGCCTCCTAAAGTGCTAGGATTATAGGAATTAGCCACCACCTCTGGCCCTATCAGTTTCTTTTTAATTTTTTTTTTTTTTTGAGACAGAGCCTCAAGCTGTCACCCTGGACAGAGTGCTGTGGCATCACAGCTCACAGCAACCTCCAATTCCTGGGCTCAAACGAGTCTCCTGCCTCCGCCTCCCAAGTAGCTACAGGCGCCGAGCCTCATTTCCTTATTTCTAAAATGACAGGAGTATTTGTCCTTTTGAGTGTAGCTCACTTTCCGCTCACTTAATCAGTCTGGAAACTGAATGGAATAGATATAGCACAATTGAGATCCATCTTAAGGTGTGCATTCTGAAAACAACTAAATGGAAACTGAATAAATAGATATAGCACAATTGAGACCCATCTTAAGGTGTGCATTCTGAAAAGTAAAACAGAGCCGGGCACAGTGGCTCATGCCTATAATCCCAGCACTCAGGAGGCCGACACAGGTGGATTGCCTGAGCTCACAAATTCAAGATCAGCCTGAGCCAGACTGAGACCCTGTTTCTAAAAAATAGCCAGGTGTTGTGGCCTGTAGTCTCAGCTACTTGGGAGGCTGAGGCAAGAGGAGTTGAACTCAAGAGTTTGAGGTTGTTGTGAGCTGTGATGCCCCAGCACTCTACCAAGGATAACAAAGTGAGACTCTGCCTTAAATAAATAAATAAATACATGAATAAAATAATACCTCCACATCAAAATCTGTGACACTCTTATGAAGCCTTGACTTCATTTTCACCAAACAGCTCAGCACCTTGGCAAAGTCTTGTGCTTTTTCTGAGCTCAGGGTGCCTGAGCAAAAGGAAATGAGTCCAGAGCTGGTGGACTTGGGTGTCCCGGCCAGTCCTCGTCTGAACACGGGGTGTCTTTGAACACATCAGCATGGCTCTTACATTGCTCCCCTGCAGCTTTACATGTGCTGCACTCAACTGTCATGTCACATCAATAGAAAAGTACCATCTTGTGAGTGGGGGTCTGGCCTGTTGTATCCCTCATAACTGTTAACTAATTCACCTAAGTCTTCAATCCGAGGAAACACCTCAGTAGATCCCTTCAACAAGTTTCCACTATACCTAACAGCATCAGGATAAACTGAATAAACTAGATCTCCATGTTATGCTTAATTTTTTTTTCCAAACATGCTAAAAACTAAATATGGCCGGCTCGGCGCCTGTGGCTGAACAGGCTAAGGCGCCAGCCACGTACACCTGAGCTGGAGGGTTCGAATCCAGCCCAGGCCCACCAAACAACAATGACAGCTGCAACCAAAAAATGGCCGGGCGTTGTGGTGGGCGCCTGTTGTCCCAGCTACTTGGGAGGCAGAGGCAGGAGACTCGCTTGAGCCCAGGAATTGGAGGTTGCTGTGAGCTGTGATGCCATGGCAGTCTATCCAGGGTGACAGCTTGAGTCTCTGTCTCAAAAAAAAAAAACCACAAAAAACTAAATATGGCCAATGGCAGAAACACAAAGAAAAACCAATCTTTTTTTTTTGAGACAGAGTCTCACTTTGTCACCCTGGGTAGAGTGCTATGGTGTCATAGCTCACAGCAACCTCAAACTCTTGGGCTCAAGTGATTCTCTTGCCTCTGCCTCCCAAGCAGCTGGGACTATAGGCCCTCACCTCAACACTCGGCTACTTTTAGAGATAAGGCCTCACTCTGGTTCAGGCTGGTGTCAAACCTGTGAGCTCAGGTGATCTGTCCACCTTGACCTCCCAAGTGCTAGGATTATGGGCGTGAGCCACGAAGCCTAGGCCAGAAAATCCAATCTTAAGTCCTCCATCAAATCACATAATTTGCAGAGCTGCTAGCACACATTTTCCTTAGGAGTGATATAATGAAAGCTGAGGGCCCCAATCACTTTTGACACAAATAACTTGAATTACATGTAGAAATCTTTTCCTTCCCTCCCATCTGTGTCAAGTGAGCTTAGTTTTTTCATATTTAGACAAACTTCTCAAGTTCTGTACTGACAAGGGATTAGGCCCTACTAGCTAATTAAGCACACTTTGCCCTAAAAACTTTTTTTTTTTGTAGAGACAGAGTCTCACTTTATCGCCCTCAGTAGAGTGCTGTGGCTTCACACAGCTCACAGCAACCTCCAACTCATGGGCTTAGGCGATTCTCCTGCCTCAGCCTCCCCAGTAGCTGGGACTACAGGTGCCCACCACAACGCCCGGCTATTTTTTTGTTTTGTTTTGCAGTTCAGCCGAGGCTGAGCTTGAACCCACTACCCTCGGTGTATGGGGCTGGCACCCAACTCACTGAGCCACAGGCACCACCCAAATAAATGGCATCATACACTTTTTTTTTTTTTTTTTTTGAGACAGAGCCTCAAGCTGTCACCCTGGATAGAGTGCTGTAGCGTCACAGCTCACAGCAACTTTCAATTCCTGGGCTCAAGCGAGTCTCCTGCCTCTGCCTCCCAAGTAGCTGGGACTACAGGCGCTCACCACAACGCCCAGTCATTTTTGGGTTGCAGCTGTCATTGTTGTTTGGTGGGCCCGGGCTGGATTAGAATCCACCAGCTCAGGTGTACGTGGCTGGCACCTTAGTCGCTCGAGCCACAGCCTACCCTAAAAACTTTGAGTGGTCCACATTCCAAGATTAAGAGAGCTTGCATCTGGTAAAAGGACCACGAAATTGACACCTCCACGCTAAGGTTCACTGATGAAATGAAGTCACTCTGTAGAGAAAGTCCTCGTGCTGGTATTTTCTTTGTGTACTGTAGTATGGGATGTCATGCTTTCATTTATTCAGCCAGTATCTATTGAATATTTGCCATGTGCAAAACACTTTGGAAGATATTAAGATAAATAGTACTAATAGCTCTCATTTATTGAGTTTCCATTATAACCTAGATCTTTTAAAATGTACAGCACTGTGAAGAGTATACATTCATTTTACTGAGAAATTTAACAAGTTTATAAAAGAAAAGTTAATATTCCACAAAGATTTCTGCTGTACAGCTATTTCTGGTATAGACTGTGTGTATGAAATCCTAACTGCTGTTTCTTTCTTTCTTTTTTTTTTTTTTTGCAGTTTTTGGCAGGGGCTGGGTTTGAACCCGCCACCTCTGGCATATGGGGCTGGCACCCTTCTCCTTTGAACCACAGGCACCACCTAACTGCTGTTTCTAATGAAATTAACAAGTATGTCAGATTATTTAATCTATAGTACCTAACAGCAACCTGAACTAAGCACCCCCCAAATGTTTGCTGACAGTGCCCAATGCGACAGAGTAAGAGTGTCTTTTTCTTTTTCTTTTTTTTTTTGAGACAGAGTCTCAATATGTTGCCCTGGTAGAGTGCTGTGTAGTCACAGCTCACAGCAACCTCAAACTCTTGAGCTTAAGCGATTCTCTTGTCTCAGTCTCCCAAGTAGCTGAGACCACAGGCACCCGCCACAATACCCAGCTATTTTTTGGTTGCAGTTGTCATTGTTGTTTGTCCAGCCTAGGCAGAGTTGGAACCCACTAGCCCCAGTGTATGTGGCTGGTGCCCTAGCTGCTGAGCTACAGTCCCCGAGTGTCTTCTCACTGTACTAAGAACCACACAGCAAACAATACTTAAAGTACATGTAGCAGTAAAGCAAAATTCCCTAAATCTGAAGGAGGAACTAGTAAATTACTTACCACTGAAATTTTGTAAATAATCTGAATTTAACCTGGGCAGAGCTCAGTATAATCTTACCCTTTTGAAGCAGGGATTGTATTAATGAAGGTAAATAAAAAATCAAAGTTGGGTGGCACCTGTGACTCAAGGGAGTAGGGCGCCGGCCCCATATGCCGGAGGTGGCAGGTTCAAACCCAGCCCTGGCCAAAAACTGCAAAAAAAAAAAAAAAATCAAAGTCATCACCCGTGAAAATGTTCATAATTTACCAGGGTGATGTTTTGGGGAGTGGGTCTCCATTGGCAAAGTTACTATCATACCAAAATCTTATTCTGGTGTGAAGAGGGGTGAAGACAGTTTCTGGGATCCTAATCTTGGCACCTATCAAAATGTTATAAAATAATTCGCGAGGGGAAAAAAGGAGTAGGAGAAACTATTTTAAATGCAGCATTTAATTTTTTTCCAGGTCACCTCATTTTTTGCATTCATATAATGCTCCCTTATCGCAGTCTGAAGCCAAGGAAGTGATAGCCCTGGAGAACCCAAACCCACTCTCGGCTCAGAGACCTCGGCCCCGGCCATACTGCCCCAGCGACGCGGGAGGACACTGCCCTTTCCTGGATTGCCGGGCTTTCGTCTCCCCCAGTCCCTCCCGCCGCCCTGGCCATTCGCGGCTGCCCCTGCTGCGCGCCGGCTGCCCGCCGGTCCGCACGTCCAACCCCCTCTTCCCTGAAAAGTTTCTGGACGGTAGGGACTACTTTCTTCCGACGTAACCTTCCACCAAACTGGAGAAAAAGTGACCTGAGGCCTGAGACGGGCTGGGGCCCAGAGGAGCCTGTGTCTCAACAGAGGCCTGGCTTCTTTGAAAACAATTGGGCCCCCACGCCAAACTTCTCTTTGTTTGGCTAATAGTTCAAGGTGCATGATGCTAAATACTTAAGATGGAGATTAAATCTTTTTTTTTTTTTTGAGAGACAGAGCCTCAAGCTGTCACCCTGGGTAGAGTGCGGTGCCATCACGGCTCACAGCAACCTCCATCTCCTGGGCTCAAGCGACTCTCTTGCCTCAGCCTCCCGAGTAGCTGGGACAACAGGCGCCCGCAGCAACGCCCGGTTATTTTTTGGTTTGCAGTTCGGCTGGGGCTGGGTTTGAACCCGCCACTTTCGGTATATGGCGCCTGCAGCCTACTCGCTGAGCCACAGGCGCCGCCCAGGCAACCAACTACTTAGGGGAGAAAATAATTTGTTATAGAAAGAAGGGGGCAAAATACTGAGATACTCAACTTTTGACTTTCAAAATAGGATTTTACAGCAAGAACTTTGTTAGCCAGGTAGTAGCTTAAAAGAATATTTCTAAATTTCTTTTAAGATTAAAAAAAAATTTTTTTTTTTCTGTAACTTCCTCGAAAGCCCAGCCTGGGGTGGAACCTGTGGCTCAAAGGAGTAGGGCGCTGGCCCCATATAACGGAGGTGGCGAGTTCAAACCCAGCCCCAGCCAAAAAATCGCAAAAAAAAAAAAAAAAAAAAAAGCCCAGCCTGGAGGACTTGATTCAGGGAGCTGTCCCAAAGGGTAGAAAAATCACACTCTCTCATGTGGCTGCCTGGCGTGGCCCCTGCTGCTCAGTGGCAGAGGGGCATGGAGGATGAAGGGGAACCTGTATTTCATGGTTCTGGGGAGGAAAAGGGGAAAGTGCTTGTCCTGACTTCTCCTCCCTGGGTTTCTGTCTAGAGATGAAGAGATGCAGCAGAACACTGAGGACTGGTCCTGGCGTGGGCTTCTGTGAGGAGGCCCAGGATGCTCTGGATCTGCCTGCGGCACAGCCCTGCAGACAGAAGTCTGAGGGGGCAGAGTCAAAGGTCTCACCTTTCTGAGGTGCTGTAGGAGAGCCACAGTGGCTGACAGTCTGGTTGAAGACTTGCTGAAGGAGGTACCCTTAGTGAGGGAAGGTGACACTGTAGTGAAGACCCTTCCACCATCCCACATTCAGGGAAAGAGGGGCCTCTCAGACAAACTGTAGAAGGATCTATGGGTCGGGCTGAGGGAGAGCCAAGAGGACTGGGCAACCTGGCTTAGAAGCTCACAAGTTAGATGCACACAGTCTTTTTTTTTTTTTTTTGAGACAGAGTCTGACTCTGGTGGCCAGGCTAGAGTGCTGGAGCATCAGCTTAGCTCACACAGCCTCAAATTCCTGGGATGAAGTGATCCTCTTGCTTCAGCCTCCTGAGTAAGTAGGACCACAGGCACCTGCTACAACAACCGGCTAATTTTTTCCTAGTTCTAGCAGAGACAGGATCTCACTCTTGTTCAGGCTGGTCTCAAACTCCTTAGATTGAAGGATCCTCCCACCTTGGCCTCCCAGAGTGCTAGGATTATAGGTGTGAGCCACATCTTGAACCACAAATTCCAGCTGCAAACACCAGCAGTGAAAGCAGTGGCCTGGTGGAGAAGGAAGTTTGCTTCACAGTCCAGAGGAGCTGCAGAACACTGTACTTTGGGTCTTTGGATTTTTCTTTGTCATGAGGTTGTATAAGCCATGTTATATACTTGGACACTACCTTGGAAAAAAGCTGGAGAAAAGTATAAAAAAGTCTCAGAACATTGAAAATAGTGAATGTTATTATCTTTTTCTTTCTTTCTTTTTTTTTTTTGTACGAAAGGTCTTTATTAGTGGGGAAGCTGCAGAAAGAAACGGGGGAAGCGAGAAAGAGAAGGGAGGAAGAGAGAGAGAGAGACACGCGGGGGAAGGAAGAGAAAAGAGAGACACATGGGGAAGGAAGAGAAAAGAGCGCTTTTTTCTTTTTTTTTGAGACAGAGTCTCATTAGGTAGCCCTCAGTAGAGTGCAATGGCATCACAGCTCACAGCAACCTCAAACTCTTGGGCTTAAGCGATTCTCTTGCCTCAGCCTCCCAAGTAGCTGGAATTACAGGCATCTGCCACAATGCCTGACTAGTTTTTGGTTGTGGTTGTCACTGTTGTCTGGCAGGCCGGGGCCGGGTTAAAACCCACCAGCCCCAGTGTATGTGGCTGATCCCCTAGCCGCTGAGCTATAGGCACCGAGCCATGAATGTTATTTTCTTTCTTTTTGCTTTTCTTTAAATTATTTTAACATTTAAGAACCACGAAAAATGGTTTAGCGCCTGTGGCTCATCCGGCTAAGGCACCAGCCACATACACCTGAGCTGGCAGGTTTGAATCCAGCCTGGGCCCGCCAAACAATAATGATGGCTGCAACCAAAAAATGGCCAGGCATTGTGGTGGTCTCCTGTAGTCCCAGCTACTTGAGAGGCAGAGGCAAGAGACTTGCTTGAACCCAGGAATTGGAGGTTGCTGTGAGCTGTGATGCCATAGCACTCTATCCTGGGTGACAGCTTCAGTCTCTGCCTCAAAAAAAAAAAAAAAGAAAGAAAAGAAAAGAAAAATTAAGACATAATTAAGGAAACTGCAAACCTACCACTCAGTGTAAAAAATACAACATAACCAATTCGATTGGAATTTCCAGTTACCGCTCCACATATGCAACTTTTATTAGGTGAGAAGGTATGAAATTGCCAATATTAGATTTTTTTTTTTAAGAGACAGAGTCTCATTTTGTCACCCTTGGTAGAGTGCTGTGGCATCACAGCTCACAGCAACCTCCAATTCCTGGGCTCAAGTGAGTCTCTTGCCTCCGCCTCCCAAGTAGCTGGGACTACAGGCGTCCACCACAACGCCCGGCCATTTTTTGGTTGCAGCCACCATTGTTGTTTGGCGGGTCCAGGCTGGATTTGAACCCACAAGCTCAGGTGTACGTGACTGGCACCTTAGCCCGCTGAGCCACAGGCACTGAGCCGGCTTAGGCGATTGTTGCCTCAGCCTCCCAAGTAGCTGGGACTACAGGCGCCCGCCACAATGCCCGGCTATTTTTCTGTTTTTGCAGTTCAGCCGAGGCTGGGATTGAACCTGCCACCTTCAGTGTATGGGGCCTGCGCCCTACTCACTGAGTCGCAGGCACCACCTCCAGCATTAGATTGTTTTTGACCCACAAAACATCCCTATGGATTTTTGATGACCCACACTAATATTTTATTTAATCTTTGTGGATTTTATCAGCACCTTTCTCTGCCCACTTGGAATGCCTTTCTTCCTTTCTCTCATCTAGCCACATCCTGCCCATTCTTTAAGACAAGGTCAGAGTCCACACCTTTCAAGAAGTTTTCACTGAAGACTCAATCCTGCAGATATTTCCTTTCTCCTCCCTGAAGGTACTATTTGTGTCACACATTTTATTTTATTTTATTTTTATTTATTTATTTGTTTTGAGACAGAGCCTCAAGCTGTCACCCTGGATAGAGTGCCGTGGCATCACAGCTCACAGAACCTCCAATTCCTGGGCTCAAGCAAGTCTCTTGCCTCTGCCTCCCAAGTAGCTGGGACTACAGGCGCCCACCACAATGCCTGGCCATTTTTTGGTTGCAGCCACCATTGTTCTATGGTGGCCGGGGCTGGATTTGAATCCGCCAGCTCAGGTGTACGTGGCTGGCACCTTAGCCCGTTGAGCCACAGGCACCAAGCCTGTGTCACACATTTAACATCATTTTGTATGTCATATTTTTTGTCTGGACCAGACAAATTAGCACTTGGCAATATTATTTTCCTATTATGATTTTTTTTTTTTTGCAGTTTCTGGCCGGGTCTGGGTTTGAACCTGCAACCTCCGGCATATGGGGCCGGGGCCCTACTCCTTTGAGCCATAGGCGCCACCCTTTTTTTTGAGACAGAGTCTCACTATGTCAACCTCAGTAGAGTGTGTGGCATCACAGCTCACAGCAACCTCAAACACTTGGGCTCAAGTGATTCTCTTACCTCAGCCTCCCAAGTTGGACTACAGGCGCCTGCCACAAGGCCCGGCTATTTTTTGTTGCAGTTATCATTGTTGTTTAGCTGGCACAGGCTGGGCTTGAACCTTCCAGCCAGCCTTGGTGTATGTGGCTAGCACGGTAACCACTGTGCTATGGGCACCAAGCCTATTATGTTATTTTGTTAATTAACATGTGGAAGAAATAATAGGTTCTTGTAAGTGTTTGACTGACTAAGAACAATTAACTACTTATTTCTAGTGTGTGATTACCTCAAGCAATTTTATAAAAAATGCTTCAGGCTTGGTGCCTGTGGCTCAAGCAGCCAGGATGCCAGCCACATACACCTGAGCTAGTGGGTTCAAATCCAGCCCGGGCCGCCAAACGGCAATGACGGCTGCAACCAAAAAATAGCCAGGTGCTGTGGCAGGAGCCTGTATGTAGTCCCAGCTACTTCGGGGACAGAGGCAGGAAAATCTCTTGAGCCCAGGAGTTGGAGATTGCTGTGAGCTGTGATGCCACAGCACTCTACCCAGGATGATAGCTTGAGGCTCTGTCTCAAAAAAAAAAAAAATGCTTGAGCCAAAGATCCAAACTATTTAGAATAGTTATCTTTTTTATTTTTCTTTCTTGAGACAGTCTCACTTTGTGCCCTGGGGTTGAGTGCCCTGGGGTTGAGTGCGCTGGCATCATAGCTCACAGCAAACTCAAACTCTTGGTTTCAAGTGATCCTCTTGCCTTAGCCTCCCAAGTAGCTGGGACTATAGGCACCTGCCACAATGCCTGGCTATTTTTTTTTTTTTTGAAACAGAGCCTGAAGCTGTCACCTTTGGTAGAGTGCTGTGGCATCACAGCTCACAGCAACCTCAAACTCTTGGGCTTAAGCGATACTCTTGCCTCAGCATCCCGTGTAGCCGGGACCACAGGCACCTGCTCCAAGCCCAGCTATTTTTGGTTGCAGTTGTCATTGTTGTTTAGCAGTACTGAGCCAGGCTCAAACCCGCCAGCCTCGGTGTATGTGGCAGGTGCCCTACTCACTCATCTATGGGTGCTGAGCCAACACCTGGCTATTTTTTGGTTGCAGTTGTCATTGTTGTTTGGTAGGTCTGGGCTGGATTTGAACCCACCGACTCTGGTGTCTGTGGTTGGCGCCTTAGCTGTTCGAGCTACAGGCAGTGAGCCTAAAAATGATACCTTGTTTTGTTTTGTTTTTTTGCAGTTTTGGCTGAGGCTGGGCTTGAACCCGCCACCCCTGATATAGGGCTGGTGCCCTGCTCCTTGAGCCACAGGCGCCACCCAAAAAGAGGTAAGATATCTGGGACAGAATCAGAATAAGGAGACTGTCATCTATAAATATAGTCAAATTTTGTCATGCCCCGTAAAATATTTATATTATGATATAGAATATCTTTTTTTTTTTTTTATGATATAGAATATCTTAAGAACCAATCAAAAAAGCTCATTTGAGAGGTATTGGCCTAGGCCTTTCATATATTTCTTTTTTTGTTCTTTTTCTTTCTTTCTTTCTTTTTTTTTTTTGAGACAGAGTCTCACTATGTTGCCCTCAGTAGAGTGCCGTGGCGTCACAGCTCACAGCAACCTCAAACTTTTGGGCGTAAGTGATTCTCTTGCCTCAACCTCCCAAGTAGCTGGGACTATAGGCACCCTCCACAACGCCTGGCTATTTTTTGTTGCAGTTGTCATTGCTGTTTAGCTGGCCCACACCAGCCTCGAACCCACCAGCCTCAGTGTATGTGGCCAGCACCCTATTCACTGAGCTTGGCGCTGGGCACCAAGTTGGCCTTTCATATATTTCATCTATAATATAACAAACCTGTAATGCAAGTAATATCTATCTAGAGAGGGTAAGTAAGGCTCTATCTAGTTCACCATGCTGTCTTCCATTCTCTTTCTTTATGAGACTGAGTCTTACTCTATGGCCCTAGAGGCAATAGTGTCCTGGCATCAGAGCTCATAGCGACCTTAAAATTGTGGGCTCAAGCCATCTTTTTGCCTCAGCCTCCTGAGTAGCTGGGACTACGGGTGCCCACCACAAAGCCCAGCTAGTTTTTCTATTTTTTTTAAATTATTTTTTATTAAATCATAACTTTGTACATTGATGCATTTATAGGGTTCAGGGTACTGCTTCGATATATAATGTGAAATGCTTACATTGAACTAAGTAACCCATTCATCACAATTATACTTCTTTCTTTTTTTTTTTTTGAGACACAGCCTCAAGCTGTCACCCTGGATAGAGTGCTGTGGCATCACAGCTCACAGCAACCTCCAATTCCTGGGCTCAAGCAAGTCTCCTGCCTCCACCTCCCAAGTAGCTGGGACTACAGGCGCCCGCCCCAACGTCCGGCCATTTTTTGGTTGCAGCCGTCATTGTTGTT
>CAUYON010020238.1:0-11361 GCA_963573935.1 Arctocebus calabarensis
CGATATCCCTCTGAAAGGAGAGTGTCAGAATCTTTGGTGATATTTGGGAAATTTTCATTTATAATATTCTCTAGTACGGCTTCCATTCCCCTGGGGCTTTCTTCTTCCCCTTCTGGGATACCTATAACTCGTATGTTTGAATGCTTCATAGAGTCCCATAATTCCATCAGTGAACATTCTGCTTTCTCTCTCTTCTTTTCTGCCTCTTTAACTATCTGAGTTATCTCAAGAGCTTTGTCCTCTACCTCTGAGAGTCTTTCTTCTGCATGGTCTAATCTGTTGTTGATATTTTCTACTGCATCTTTAAGTTCCCTAATTGACTGCTTTAGTTCCCTCATCTCTGCCATATCCTTTTTATATTCTTCTCTTAATTGATTCTGTTTTGGGATTTCTTTTTTCCACTTTATCAGCATTTTCCTTCATTGTTTCCTTCATTTCCTTGATTGTTTTCATCATCTGTATTCTAAATTCCCTTTCTGTCATTTCTAACATTTCTTTATAGGTGGAATCCTCTGCAATATCTACTTCACAACCCTTTGGGGGGGTTGCTCTGGACTGGTTTTTCATGATGTGAGCCAGGAGTTTTCTGCTTTTTCTTCCTCATGAGTGATTTATTTTATCTATTTCTTTGCCCTAATTTTCCTTTCACTTCCTCCTGCTCTTTACATTGGCTCTGGACTAGGGTTTCGATGAGTCCTTTTGGTACAGGACCAGAAGGATGAGAAGATCAAAGAGCAAGAAGGGAAAAAAGAAAGAAATAGAAAAAAAAAAAAAAAGAAAGAAAGAAAGAAAAGAAAAGAAAAAGGAGGAAGGAGAGGGGGTGGGTAGAAGCAACTATTGACCAAAAGAAGAGAGGCACAGGAAGAGGGGGACGGGAGCAATATAGGTGTACAGTAGGGTACTTGACCCAACCTTAAGAGCCCCCAACCTCTGGGGGTGCCGGGTTGGGTGGTTAGGTCAGCAGCTCTTTGCCAACCTGTTTGGATACAGTACCTCACCTCCACCAAGTAGAGAGGAAAGACAAAAATACAATAAATCAAATCGAAACAAGGAAACTGAAAACTTTACAGGATAAGATTGGGGGAAAACAAACAATTACTATGGGTAGAAACACTAGCAAAGTTGAAGTCTAATTGTTGAAAAAGGCAACAATGGAAAATTATATTTAAACTAGAAAGATGAAGAAATAAAAGAAAAAAGAAAAGAAAAATCTTTAAGGAAAATGTTGAAATTAAAAACAAAACAACAATAACAAAAACAACAAACAAACAACAACAAAAAACCCCCCACAAAACAAAACAAAACCACAAAACAAAGCAGTATCTTGCTTATATTGTCTGGGCAAGAGGTGATCTTCTGGGGTATGATATGTTAATCACAATGCTGATACAGCTGTACAATATGGAGACCAGAGGCCTCTAATGATTTCTCAAACCCCACAGGGTGGAGAGCTTAAATCCTCTTCAGCCTACTTAGAAGGCACTTTAAAACTTGGGCTAAGCAGAAGCTTTCCCAGGAAAGCGCTTGATGCTGGGATCACTCCTTAAGTGGCTATCCACTTACCCAGTGTGCCAAAACTGGTCTCACCCTATGCCCCTGAGGGCTAAGGCTGCAAGGCGTCTCAGTCCCCACCTTTAGGTTGCTCAGTCGCTAGATTACTTTCTGCTGCCCGGTGCTTGTTCTGCGACCCTGAGGGTGAAGCTTGCCGTGGCAGTTCTCCCACTATGGCTCAGCATGGCTCACAACCAAACACTGGTAGCTCTTTCTGGCTCAGCGGTTCAGTCTGGAGCCCCAGACAACACTCAAAGACTTCCGCACTCTTGCCCCAGTTCTCCCAAGGCAGTTCAACTGAGTGCCAAGTCCAAAAGAAACCCAAACAGCTCACAGGTAAGGCCTTTCTAGTTTGCAATCTCACTGCTGCTGCAGCCACAGCTGCCAGCAGAATTAGACCGAACGAACACATGCAAGCACTTGCCAGATCTCCACTGCTTTTGCCTTCCTCAGGGGGTCCAGAAGTCTCCCGCTATCTCTCTGTGTCCCCAAAGGGATGTTTCTAGGCAGATCTCACCATCCAGAGATGCCTGAAGTCTTCTCTCCCGAGTCTCACTGTGCCCAGTTGCAAGGGAGCTGTTACTTGGCCACCATCTTAAAGCAAAATCTATTTTTGTATTTTAAAGCTTTCTGATATTCACCTGAGTATTTTAAGATCCATAATTTTAAGAGGCAGGTTGTGAAAAGTCATTATTTCATTTTTCCTGATGGAAAAAAATTAAAAGCACTGAAGGGCTGGCAGCCAGGTGAGCAACATGTTGAAGTCAGCAGGTTGAAAATAATAAACCCACAAATGGTTAGCTGTGTCAAGGGCCTCATGCCTCTGGACAACATGGCCAAGTCCAGGCACCAATGGCAGCCCACTCTGCTGACCCGGACTGCGGGGAGATGTAGAACAAAATGGTTTCCTTCCCTCTAACTTAGAGTTTCTTATAGACATTTTCAAATTTATAGAAACGATCAAAAAAAAAGGGAAATATGTGTATACCCCACACTGTGGTCCAATATTGCTGTCATTTTGCTTTTTTTGTGTGTGTGTGCGGTTTTTGGCTGGGGCTGGGTTTGAACCTGTCACCTCCAGCATATGGGGCCGGCACCCTACTCCTTTGAGCCACAGGCGCTGCCCCTGTCATTTGCTATATATATATATATATATATTTTTTTTTTTTTGAGATAGAGCCTCAAGCTGTCACCCTGGATAGAGTGCCATGCACAGCTCACAGCAACCTCCAATTCCTGGGCTCAAGCGAGTCTCCTGCCTCTGCCTTCCAAGTAGCTGGGACTACAGGCACCTGCCATAACGTCCGGCCATTTTTTGGTTGCAGCTATCGTTGTTTGGGGGGCCTGGGCTGGATTCGAACCCGCCTGCTCAGGTGTACATGGCTGGCGCCTTAGCCACTTGAGCCACAGGTGCCGAGCCTCATTTGCTAGTTTTATGTGAGTGATTTCTCTGTCTGTTCAAATATATTTTTGTTGGTATAGTTGAATTGTTTAGAAATACACTGCAGGCACTGTGACACTTGACTCTTAAATGTAACTCATAAGGATAGGACACTCTTTTACCTAATTGTCTTTTGATTAATGCACAGAGAGGTGAGATCTTGCAGCTGAAATCAATGGCTGTGGGTTTAAAGTCTTGGCTCTGACACCTGCTGTGTGGCCTAAAGAGAACTGTACAACTCTCTTGGATTTAGTTTTGTCTCCAAAATTGAGGGCATTTGGACAGATCAGGGTTCTCAGGAGAATCACCTGGTAGGTTTAAGCAGCCTAGGCTCAAGTGCAGCCTGGCTATGGCTAGTTTAAAGGGCTGAGCAGGTGATTTTTCTTTTTAGGATACAAAAGTATAAGTTTATTTTATCTTAGAAAGAGAGGGAGTAAGAAAGAGAGTGTGGGGGCTCTGCGCCTGTGGCTCAACGGGCTAAGGCGCCAGCTATGTACACCTAAGCTGGCAGGTTCGAAACCAGCCCGGGCGGCCAAACGACGATGGCTGCAACCAAAAAATGGCCGGGCATTGTGGCGGGCGCCTGTAATCCCAGCTACTTTGGAGGCGGAGGCAAGAGACTCGCTTGAGCCCAGGAATTGGAGGTTGCTGTGAGCTGTGATGCCACAGCACTCTATCCAGGGTGATAGCTTGAGGTTCTGTCTCAAAAAAAAAGAGAGTGTGGGAAGGAAAGAAAGTAAGGGAAGAGAGAGAGAAAAGGAACGAGAAACAGCGTGGCATCCCAGAGAAAGTAGGGCAGACCGGCTGCGCCAGCAACTCTGACACGCAGCCCTTGTCTCCGCAGTTCCCGTGCATGTGCGGTATGCTTCACTCCAGAACCATGATGCTGGACGGGAGCTACAGCGAGTCTGAGGCCAACAGCCTGGCTGGGTACCCGAGAAGACACATTCTAACAGAAGAAGAAAGGAAGGACAGGATCGTGGTCCACCTGGCCCTGAGCAATGAGTCCAACTCCTCTAGGAAGAAGGGGCTTCTGAAGGGCCAGATGGGTCTTCGCATCTTCCAGAACACCCATGCCATCGACAAGTACTCCAGGTTGATATTCCCTGCCTCCTACATATTTTTCAACTTAATTTATTGGTCAGTGTTTTCCTAGGTGCTCCCAGGCCGTGCCCAGGAAAGGGCATAGGAACCTGCCAGGCCGGGCAGTCGCGGACAGGTGCGCCTGTGACCACGCCCCCTTTCAGAGGAACGGGGGCTCCCCTCCCCCAGACCTCCCGGGTCTGCTCTGTGTTCATGCCGTGCCCTATGTCACACTTCACGTCTCTCTGGGACTGTCTCCTGCTCTTGTGTGTGAACTAGCTCACGAGAACTCCTCTGCTGACCCCCTAGACCTTCTGAGCCCCTCAGGAAGCCTGGGATGCAATTGTGGAAGGACCAGCAGAGGGCTTTGTGGATTGGAGACAGGACGCGGGGGATGGGACGTCTGTGAGCCCCACCACTGGATAAAGTGCCTACCCTGGATTTGATTTTGATCAGGGCCCAGGCAGGAATGGTCGGGCCTGTGTGAGCACACAGCCTGCGTGATTTTGCAGAAGAGAGGGAGGTTATTCATCTGTCCGTCCATCCGTCCATTCAGCCTTCCATCCAATGCTAGAGCCCCACCCTGGGCCGGGTACCGTGGAAATGAACACTCTTTCCTCAGACAACATCTCAGCTGCGCTAAATCTGCACCCTCCCCTCCCCTACCCCTCAGACGACTCCTGTTTGCGGTGCTTTGACTCCTAGGTCTGTGTGGAACGCCTGTGAAGTCTCCTGCAAGCCCTCCCGAAGCAGCCCCAACGCTTCTCTTCTGGAATCTCCGGCCAGGGCAAGCCCCGGGCTGGGCTCGGCCTGGGGAGGGGCTGAGGTCCCCTCTGCTGCTTCTGGGCTCCTTCTGTCCTGCCCCAGGACAGACCCTCAAAAATCCCTGCACCCAAGCCTCAGGACCCCCAGGACCTCTGCTGCACTAACCAGAGGGGCCTGCAGTCCAGAACAATCTCCCCTTCCCACCTCGGGTTAGCTTTCACAGCTGGGGCTCAGAGCCAGGAAAGCAATCTGGTTTACTCAACCTGCACTAAGTTGTAAACAGCCATTTCTCTTGACCCAGTTTTAGTGATGGGTAGGTAACATAGTGACTCTAATTCAGGTGGTATAAAGGACTTGATTTTGATAAGGGCTTTTCTTAAAGGCACAGAATTTGGCACAGAATTTCTTAAAGGCAGTTCTTGAGCCAGAAGGAGTATCCAACTCACATTTTTTGCTTTCTGAAGGGTTGTTCTGCTCTTTTCCTCTGCCCTTCTAGCTTCCTGCCAGGACCTGCTCTAAACTTGGTCAACAGTAGAAAAATGGTACAGCAAAGGAGTGAACGTAACCTGCCTTAAACCACAGAAATTAAGGTACCTTGCAGAAGACTCGCAGAACTCAGAAAAGCCTTATGCCCATGGTTACAGCAAAAGGTTACACACTAAAGTCAGAGAAGGGGAGAGACTCATAGGGCAGGGCCTAGAGTGAGCAGGTGCAAACTCTCAACTCCTCCCCCAGCGGAGTCAAGTGGACAGTGATTATTTTCCCCGGCAATGATGTGCAGCAATGTGCACGGAGTGTTGCCATCCATGGAGACTCATCCAAACTCACCAGGTTGTGTAGAGTTTTATTGGGCGTGTGTCATGTGACACAGCTGATTGCTCCCATGGCTGGCCTTAGTCTATCTCCACCAGAGACTGAGCAGACACCCTGTGGCCCAAGGCCCCCAAATAAACAAAGCCCCTTCTATCAGGCAGGACATTCTAAAGGCATAGTGGTCACTTCCAGAGAGCCACATGGGAGAGGGGGAAAGGTAAGGCCTCAGATTAAGCCTTTTGGGGCGAGGTTAGTTCCTCCCTCCCTGGCAACTGTTAATGGTAATTGCTGTGTTGCTATTACACATTCAGACCACAGACATACTAAAGCAGCCCGCAGTGGGGATAGCAGGGTCCAGATTAAGAATCAGAGAAGCCACAGCTCGTGGAGTGGGGACATGACACACAGACATCTGTAAGTTTAAAAGTGCCTAGTGCCACAATAATGGTTCAAAGTGTGATGGGGACTGCGAGGAAGGGAAAAATGAGCCCCACTGGGAGGGCTGGGCCTCATGGAGAGAGCAGTCTCAGAGACGAGACAGGCCTTGAAGGCCAGGGACTTGCAGAAGAAGAAATAGGGCAGAGTACATGCTAGTTCTGTGCTGCCCAGCAGGGCAGCCACTAGCCACGTGCCTACTTTAATTTAAATTTAAGTTAAACAAATTCAAACTAGCTTCCTCAGTTCATACTAAGCACACCTCATGGGCTCTGCTCAGCAGCCAAGGCACCACTGTGTCGGGCAGTGTGGATCTGTGGAACGTCTCTGCCTGGCAGAGAACTCCAGCACACAGGGGACCAGCCTGAGGGAAGGTGTGGAGCCAGCAGGAAGGTTTGGGATTGCAAAGTGGAGGGTTTGTAGGGAGAGTCATTTGTTTTGGCTGGATCCCAGACTGTAGGGAGAGGAGGTGAGAAACCAGCTCTTTCCACAACATGAGAGGTCAAGGCAAGTCCCCTCCATACCAGTGTTAATGAGGACAGCTTCCCATCCATGAGTTGCCTGGCCCAAGCCCCTGGATTTCCCAGCATCATAGGTCAACAAAAAACAAAAATGCATAAATGAGAGTAACTGGATGATACAGGGTATCTAGAGTTGTTTAGAAAACTTCTTTTGCTAGAAACTCTCCTAGGCCACAGTGTTGCATGAAGAATGTTGATTACATTATTGTTAAATATATTATATTGCTTTGGTCCTAAGGCTATTTAATTCCAACACTGCTGTGCTCTGACTGCATTGTCTTCACAAACTCTGTCTCATATAACGTGGTTGCTTATTCACAAATGGAGTTAATTATACTTTAGTTAAATATAAAAACTGGAGTTTCATGGTTGGGAGCACGACATAGTGACGCCATGTATTTAGTGCTGCCTTACTGCAGCACAACAGTCTGACTGTACATGGGGAAGGTGAAAAGTCAAGGGAGGCAGAGAGAGGCAACTAAGAACGCATTGAGGACAAGGGGGGTTCACCCTAGAGGCAGGAAGACGGGGAGAGAACACTTGTGATCAGGGATGCTTGAATGATACTTTATTTCACTGAATCCAAAACATAATCAAATGTCTGATGCACAGATATTTTATGTACCCTAAGAAAGAAAAAATGCTGCCAATTAAAATTCTGGCATGCCAATGATTGTAAGCTGAATCCTGATTTCACCAATATTAAATTGTGAAAAATGTACGTATCAGAATAAAAGAAATGATTTTTGTATAAAAACTGGTGATCAGACATACTTTCTTGACACTGAGGAGGCAACATGTGTGAAGTACTTGTCTTAACACATGGGAGTGGGTGGAGTGGGCCCAGAGGGAGAAATGAATGGGAAACACCCTCTGGGATGAAGAAGCTTATGGTTGGTGTGGTCCAAGGGAGGGGAAGACCATAGAGCTTGAGTAGTGCTGTTTCTGGGAAATTTTGAGCAATGGATACATGCTCAAATACAATGGCGGAAGGAAAGCTCAGCTATGTCTGGTGGGTGGAGAGGTACAAGGACAGTGTTTATAGCCGGGTCATCAGGTCTGTGGACCTTGGAAAGCTTCAGTCTCGAGGACAACTTGAAACAAATAAAAATCCTATAAAGGCTTTAGAATGCAGTTTTTGTGCCCACACATGTGGGGTGGGCGTTGCCTCAGCCACCACAGAAGAGAACAGACACTAAAGCAACCACATCCTGGAGAGGGTCCAGTGTTGGGTGTTTGTGCTGAGCACCAGGGCAAATGCCAGTCGTGTGGGTCCCAGCTCAGTCCTCATGTAAACCCCCCTGCAGCAGGAAGGATCCCCGACTGCATCCCACTAAGCAACAGGGCCTTCCTAACCATGGGCAATGCACCTAGTAGCGAAACTCTGCACGCAATGATCCATTTCTCACAGTACTTTCAGGGAAAGGGTGATTTATTCTCTTACCTAGATGGACAGAGAAAAATTTGGTAGGAGTAGAAAGAAAATCCCAGCTGGTCTGGGTTGAGCTGCAACCTGTTCATGCCCAGCTCTCCCTACACCCACATAGAACTCAGAGTTAAGCTAGGACATGGGTTCGCTCCTTGAGGCTGAAGCTGGCTCGTGAGGTGTGCAGACATCCAGGGCAGCCACGGCGGAGGCCGGCTGGGTTCTACCACTAGTAGGTGGTGGCCCTGCCACTAACACCAGTGTCTCCCCTTTTTCATTTCATTGCAAAAGAACAGACGGCTGTGGCCTAGGGGATTAATATGGGATTGGAAGCAGCTGACTCCCCACCCCCTCCAATCACCAGGAAAGGAGATATGTCTGGAAATGGTGCCCACTGGGACGACCTGTGCTCTGTGTGTGTCTGAGGGAGGGAGTGCTGGACTGTCTCACCTGGAGCTAAATCCAGAGCCAAGAGGGTCCCATGGCCGAGCCCATGTGGAGAATGCACCTGTGGTATAAACACATTCCCCATTAGCAAATTGGGATAAAGCACTTAATCCTGACCCTCAGGCCTTCAGATGGTATTATGAAATGACATTTGGACCAGCCATGGACAACATTAGGTTTTGGATTTATTTTAAAAGCTAAATTGAAGAATAAACCTTGGCTGCTGCATACCGTTGTTTAAACTAGACTGGCCAGGTTAACCATGATACACATTCCTCTCCACCTTGTCCGTTTAGTCCAACACAGCTCAAATCTCAATGTGCATACGGATAACCCGGCTATCCTGGGAAAGGGCAGATTCTGATTCAGCAGGTTTGAATGGGACCCAGGCCTGTGCATTTCTGGGAGATGCTGGTGCTGCTGGTCTGTAGACCAGGCCTGAAGTAGCAAGGCCTACAGACCCCAGAGACCTGCTCATCATTTGAAGTTAAGCTAGACGTTGTCTCCCTTCTGTGGCTTCTCCTGAGATCCTTTCCGTTCCCAAAGCAGAATGTAAGAGAAAATTATTTGTTTTTATTTATTTATTTATTGATTGAGACAAGATCTTGCTCTGTTTCCCTGGATAGAGTGCTGGGGTGTCACAGCTCACAGAACTTCAGACTAGGCTCAAGTGATCCTTTTGCCTCAGCTTCCTGAGTACCTGGGGCTATAGGCCCTCACCACTGAAGCTGTCTAACTGTTCTATTTTCAGTAGAAGCAGGGTCTCACTCTTGCTCAGGCTGCTCTCAAACTCCTGAGCTCAAGGAATCCTCTCACCTTAGCCTCCCAGAGCGCTGGGATTACGGGCATGAACCATCATGTATGGCCTCCAAAGTAGAATGTACTATTACCTCATCTGTGTTCCCAAAGTCCACTGTGTGTCGAGGCACTTCCTCTTAATGTTGTGACTCCAGCCCTGGCTGTAAATGAGTCAGGCTTGAAGAAAACATCAATGCCTGGACTCTACCCCCAGAAATATTCTATTTTATAGTAGCCCCAACTCTTTCTCTCTTTTTTTTTTTTTGAGACAGAGCCTCAAGCTGTCACCTTGGGTAGAGCGCTGTGGTATCACAGCTCACAGCAACCTCCAATTCATGGGCTCAAGCGAGTCTTCCACCTCCGCCTCCCTAGTAGCTGGGACTACAGGCGCCCACCACAATGCCCGGCCATTTTTTGGTTGCAGCCGTCATTGTTGTTTGGCGGGCCTGGGCTGGATTCGAACTGGCCAGCTCAGGTGTACGTGGCTGGCGCCTTAGCCCTTTGAGCCACAGGCGCTGGGCCTAACTCTTTCTCTTTTTTAAAATGACACTCCTTTTTAAAGATTGGTACTAAAGTCTGAACCAAATTTCTCTGGAAGAGTATTGCCTGGACATGGTTTGCAAACTGTGTTCCCTGGGATAAATGGTTCTCTAGAGGTACTTCAGGGTCTACTGGGGGGTGGAGTGGGTAGGAGACGACAAACAGAAATGACAAAGTAATGAGCCCAGCCAACTAGCCCAGCAGAGAATATGTAGCCTACTATGAGCAGGTGCTTTGTCAGGGGCCCAGTCCTTTAATCCTTACACGGACCTGGGGAAGACAGGTTTACAGAAGGGATGAGAGGCACGGGTGTCAAGGACCGGACTGGAACTGTGACTCACGTCATTTTCACTTTTCACAGTACCCTACAAGAAAGCTGTGGTGTTTGAGGTGGTGTCTGTGGCTCAGTGAGTAGGGCGCTGGCCCCATATACCAAGGGTGGAGGGTTCAAACCCCACCCTGGCCAAACTGCAACAAAAAAATAGCCGGGTGTTGTGGGGGGCGCCTGTAGTCCCAGCTACTCGGGAAGCTGAGGCAAGAGAATCGCCTAAGCCCAGGAGTGAGAGGTTGCTGTGAGCTGTGTGACCCCACGGCTCTGTACCAGGGTGATAAAGTGAGACTCTGTCTCTACAAAAAAAAGAAAGAAAGAAAGTTGTGGCTTTTGAGAGGAAAACGGCCCTTGGCAGGTTCTTCTCCTACCAACATTCCTCAGATCCCTCCAGAAGGCCTTCCATGGAACAGGAGTCAGGGTTGGGAGAGGCAGACTGGGAGCAGCGTCCACCCTTGGGTCCTGGTCTTCTCATCACAAACCCCATTCTGGGCTCCCGCCTTCACCCACTTCTTCCTTTCCCCACCCTATGTCCTTTTCCCTAAAAGAGCACCCCTGCCCTGCTCTGCCTCTGCCAGGAAGCTGGCAGGTGTGGACCCTGTGTCTCCAACTCTCTGTGTCT
The DNA here is from genome assembly GCA_963573935.1 of Arctocebus calabarensis. Classification (NCBI taxonomy): domain Eukaryota; kingdom Metazoa; phylum Chordata; class Mammalia; order Primates; family Lorisidae; genus Arctocebus; species Arctocebus calabarensis. Next base: position 10,771 of record CAUYON010020238.1, read on the forward strand.
GCTCTGCTGCAGCATCTGGGGCTGGAGAGGGGAGCGTGGCCTCAGACCTCTTCTGTCCTCCCATGAGCAGAAAGCGTCAGATGGTGAAGTCGCACCAGAGGATGTATTTGCAGATTTAACGGTAAGTCCCAGACAGCCAGCTACCCGAGTGCAAGGGTATTTGTCTGTTTTCTTAATTGCTATGTGTCAGGATCCATAACAGTGCTTGTACGTGGTAGATGTTTATGGAAGAAATGAACGCGTGCCCACTCTTATAAGTGTCCTCTAGGCATTAAACACTGTGCTGGGCACGCACGCCACCTTGTCTGCTGTGAGCACCAAGCACAATGTCCCTGTCTCTATGCAGCAGCCCATGTAGGTTTGTGGCCAGGAGTCACCAGATCTCCAAACTTCAGAGTCTCCACAGGAAGAAAAAGAAAAGAGTAACATTCTGGCCCATCAGAGGAGCAGCGGCGAGGTACATGTCTGAAATGCTTGCTCAGTGCAGGCCCTGAAGATGAAGAAAGAGTGGAGAAAGGAAGGAGAGCAGAAGGGAGGGAATGGAGAGGAGGGCAGAGGGAGAGAGGAAGGGAGGGGGGAGAGAGGAGGGCA
>CAUYON010020239.1:0-10530 GCA_963573935.1 Arctocebus calabarensis
TTGGAGTTCTCTATGTATTCTGGTTATTAAGCCTTTGTCAGAGGCATAACTTGCAAATATTTTTCCCATTCTGAGGGCTGTCTACTAGCGATATTTACTATGTTCTTGGCAGTGCAGAAGCTTTTTACACAGCTAAGAAAGTTGTATTCATTTTTTTTCCAATGCCACTTCTATTTAAAAATAAAGAATTAATAAGCTATTGTGGCAACAGGACTATAGAGTATTTTACAGTTTAATAAATCTACCATATCCATCCTGTCCTTGAAAATCATAGCACTGAATCAGGAAACAAACAAACAACAACAACAAAAAAAACTGTGATCTTAATTTACAGATGAGAAAAGTAAGGACCAAGGAAATAATAATACCAAGTTGTTGAGATGGAGTGGGTGAACTCTGAAGGAAATGAGTGGTATTGTCTCTTCAGTATAGTTTTGAGTAGGACAGTGACATGATCGAAATGGCACTTTAGGAAGATTATTCAACACAGGATGAATCACAAGAGTAAGAACTATAGACGAGAGGCTTGTTGGACTCTATATTTATGTTACAACTTAACTACCTTATTGGTATGTGAACCTGTAAAATGAAGATAATGATCCCTGTCACTTCTACTTAAAACATCTGTTGGAGGCTCTGAGGAAAGAAATAAGTGTGTTCAGCTACTGAAATATGTTGTCAGCTACTTTGAAAGAAATCACTCATGTGTAGGGTGGCACCTGTGGATCAAAGGAGTAGGGTGCCAGCCCTATATGCCGGAGGTGGTGGGTTCAAAGCCAGCCCTGGCCAAAAACTGCAAAAAAAAAAAAAAAAAAAAATCCACCGGGGGGAAGTAGAGGAATTACAGTCAATATTTATTTATTTATTGCAGTTTTTGTCTGGGGCTGTGTTTGAACCCACCACCTCCAGTATATGGGGCTGGTGCCCTGTTCTTTTGAGCCACAGGCACCACCGTACAGTCAATTTTTAAAAAATATTCTGTAGATCATCCATTGTGTTGTCATTTATAAGTACATTGTCATATAACCCTAAAATATTCTTTGTGAAAGGATAAGACAACATCTCACCTTAAAATACATTACTCTGTAGCTTTTAGATACTTTAGGTAGGTATTTGTTTGAATTGTTTGAGAACAATATGAATGTGATGGTATTGCTGACTCTTTCCTTATTACCTACTCCATTCTCTCTGAACTCTAGGCATCACAAGGGTCCAAAGGAAGCATCTACATTTAAAGGCCAAGGTACTAGTATTAAAGTAAAAATAGTTGGGTTATGAATCAATGGAGAGAAAAGTAAGCAAAATGCCTTCTATCATCTGCCATTATGAGGTGAGGGTTGAAGAAAAATAATCTGCACAATCACATTTTGATCTTTTCCCAGTGCCAGGATAGCTTAATTAGCTCTCATTATATACCAAGATAAAAATTTCATCATATACCTAGATCAAATTAGTCCACTGTTAGGCCAGCTTATGGATTATGGATAATATTTTGGGAATGAGAAAGGAGACTGTTATCTTGACCCAAATGTTTCTATACCCCCCTTCCTGTGCCATCCCTTACTAGCCTATTTTCATTTTTGTCCAACTATTTTCTCACTTCAAGCAATTCTGTGCCAATTCATTCATCTCCTCTGCTCAAAAAATTTTCCAACATATTTATAAAAGTTCTGAAATAATTGTACCACATTCAGATAGGGCATTATCTTTGCCTTACCTAAAAATGTCCAAATTGATATTTTTGCCAAGGTGCTGGGCATTTGAAAACATGAAAACCAGTATTACTAGTATTATTATTATTACAGCACCCTAAATATGATTAAGTAATTAAAGATCTGGAACCCCTATTGAGACTATCTAATAAATAGTGCCTTGCCTTTTGCAAATACATCTTAGAATCAGACTAAAGCCTGTCATTTTGTTATTTCCTTGATCACTACTGAGCTTGCTCTGTCAGTGAGGTACTTTCAGGTTCCTGGAATATGAATAACAGAGACATAAGAGCTAAGAGTTTTCCAGTCAGTGGGTATGTCAAGCTGAACTTTTTTTTTAAGAGACAGAGTCTCACTTTATCACCCTTGGTAGAGTGCCATGGTGTGACAGCTCAGAACAAACTTCAACTCCTGGGCTTAGGCAATTCTTCTGCCTCAGGCTCCCAAGGAGCTGGGACTACAGGCACTTACCACAATGCCTGGCAATTTTTTTGTTGCAGATTGGCTGGGGCCAGGTTTGAACCCACTACCCTTGGTATATGGGTCCAAAACACTATCCACTGAGCCACAGGTGCTACCCTAAGCTGAACATTTTTTAGGTGGCTTAACATGACAAAGTTTGCTATTTTTTTCTTACCTCTACCCCCAACCCAAATATACTAGGCCTCAATTTTCTCACTTCAGGGTGGAAGCTCTACCTGATTATACTAAAATCTATGAAGTTACCTAAATAGTTGTCACTGAGAAGCTATGGAACAATGAGGCAATGTTATGATTTGATTCCATTTCAATGAAGAGGCCACAGTAAGCTCAACATTATACTACCGGCTAAATTAATGTGGCACCTTAGAGCCAATGATCCAACAACTTAATTGTAGCTAGAAACTTAGTTGGTATTTTCTGAATGTTTTATTTATATGAAAAATTAGGAGTAGGCTCACTTTATTCCTAGAGTAAGACTACCTCATATTACAAAGATTAAGTCAACTTTTTAAGGTTAAACATATAGCATTTCTATGTTCTTCTTGACAGCCCATGGAACATAATCCAAAATAGATCATGTCCTAGGATACAAATCAATCCACAACAAAATCAAAAGAATTGATATTATACCTTGTATCTTCTCAGAGTACAAGGTAGTAAAGGTGGAACTCAACTCCAACAAAAAGTTTCATCCACACACAAAGTCATGGAAACTAAATAGCCTTATGCTGAATGACAGTTAGATCAAGGAAGAGATAATGGAGGAAATTGTTTAATTCCTCAAACATAACAACAAGTTAGCAAAACTTGTGAGATACATCAAAAGCAGTTCTAAGGAGGAAATTTATTGCATCAGTTGCCTACATCTGAAAAACAGAAAGAGGGCACATTAAAAAACTAAGGAAGCTTTTGAAGGAAATGGAAAAGGAAGAATATTATTTCCAAACCTAGCAGAAGAAAAGAAATAACCAAATTAAAGCAGAAATAAATTAAATTTAAAATGAAAGAATCATTCAGAAAATTAATGAAACAAAAAGTTGTTTTTTTGAAAAAATGAATTGATAAAACTTTGGTCAGGTAACCAGAAACAGAAAAGTAATATTTCTAATAACCTCAATCAGAAATGAAAAAGAGGAATAACCAACAGATATCACAGATTCAAGAGATTATTTCTGACTATAATAAGAAACTCTATGCCCAGAAATTTGACAATTTAGAGGAAATGGACCAATACATAGAATCACAACCTCTCCCTAGACTTAACCAAGAAGTAATAGATAACTTGAGCAGACCAATATCCAGCACTGATATTGTAGGAACAATAAAAAATCTACATAAAGGTGCCTTGGACCATATGGCTTCACAATAGAATTCTAGCAAATCTTCAAAGAAGAGCTTAGACCAATACTGCAGAAATTACTCCAAAACATTGAGAAGGAAGAAATCTTCCCCAACACCTTCTATGAAGCAAACATCACCCTGATACAAAACCAGGAAAAGACCCAACTAAAAAGGAGAAACACAAATCAATTTCAGTAATGAATATATAAGCAAAAATACTCCACAAAATCTTAGCTAATATATTGCACCTACACATTAAAAAAATTATACATCATGATCAAGTAGGTTTCATCCCAGGGATGCAAGGCTGATTAAACACACACAAATTAATCTGTGTAATTCACCATATCAATGAAAGCAAAAACAAAGACCACATGATCCTCTCAAGAGATGCAAACAAAGCATTTGGTAAAATTAAGCATCTTTTTGTAACAAGAACACTTAGGAATATAGGCATAAGTGGCACATTTCCTAAAGTGATTGAAACCATCTATAACAAACCCACAGATATCATCATACTGAATGGAGTAAAACTGAAAGCTTTTCCACTTAGAACTGGAACCATACAAGGTTGCCCTCTATCACCACTAATATTCAACATAGTCCTGGAAGTTCCAGCCAATGCAATCAGGCAAGATAAGGATATAAACGCATCCAAATAGGGATGGAGGAGGTCAAACTCTCACTTTTCACTGATGATGTGATCTTAGAGAACCTCAATGACTCAACCACAATACTCCTGGAAGTGATAAGGAAATATAGTAATGGCTCAGGGTATAAAATCAATGTCCACTCATAGTAGACTTTGTATATGCCAATAACAGCCAAGTTGAGTAACTAATCAAAGATACAAGTCTTTTCACAGTAGCTTCAAAGAACATGAAATATCTAGGAATATACCAAAATATAACAAAAGAGTTGAACAACCTCTACAAAGAGAATTATGAAACCTTAAGAAAAGAAATAGCAGAAGACCTTAATAAATTGAAGAACATACCATGCTCTTGGCTGGGAAGAATCAACATTGTTGAAATGTTTATTTTACTCAAAGCAATCTACAGATTAAATGCAATCTCCATTAAAATGCCAACATCATATTTTGAAGCAATGGAAAAAATATAGAACCAGAAAAACAAAACAAACAAACAAAAAAAGTTTCATATGGAACCAAAAAAAATCCCGTATAGCCAAGCAATTTTAGTGATAACAACAAAGCTGGAGACATCACCCTACCAGAATTTAGTCCAAGGGTCCTCAAACTACGGCCTGCCAAGGGTATTTATCAGCCCAACGGGTGATTTTGCTTCTGCTACCTGTTCTGTTTAGCAGCGAACTCATCCCAGCCTGCAAAATCTGTTAGTGGAAAAACCCCTGGTTGCATTCTCAAACAAAACATGTGTAGATTCACTGGAAAAGTTGTAAAAGGAGTTCCAATTTAGATTTAAAGAGCTTCATCTCCATGAACAGGACATATAGCTTTTCCATAAACCCATTTTCTATTGACATTGAAAATGTGGAGGTCAGTCCCTGAAGTCACTGCCCCCACTGCCCCTCTGCCAGCTGCTCTGTGCCACCTCGGGCTGGTGTCTCTGGCAGGTGGGAGCCAGGAGCTGATGGGTGCCACAAGGGTGGCCGAGTGCTCCTGCGGCTCCAACTCTGGCTTGGCTCTGCGCCAGTGGCTTTCTGGCTTCTCCATGGGGCTGGCCTGTGGAACCCAGATGCTCTAAGAACATTTCCACTGTTGCTTGGAGGACACACACAGTGGGATTCATAATTCCTACAGAATTGCCTTTGTGAGAATCTGGAAGTATTTCTTTAAATTCTTTCTCTTAGTTTTTCAAAGAAACATCAAGAAACCATGAACAACATTAGTAATGAAGAGTTTGACTGCCACTTGCTTGATGAAGGTTTTATTGCCAAGAATATTCTGGACCAAAAAAAATCAATGAAGTTTCCTCTTCTGATGATAAGGATGCCTTCTATGTAGCAGACCTTGGAGATGTTCTGAAGAAACACTGAAGATGGCTAAAAGCTCTTCCTCGTGTCACTCTCTCTTATGCAGTCAAATGTAATGACAGTAGAGCCATTGTGAAGACCCTCGGTGCCATAGGGACAGGATTTGACTATGCTAGCAAGACTGAAATACAATTGGTGCAAAGTCTCAGAGTGCCTCCAGAGAGGATTAACTATGCCAATCCTTGTAAACAAGTGTCTCAAATTAAGTATGCTGCTAATAATGGGGTCCAGATGATGACTTTTGACAATGAAGTCGAGTTGATGAAATTTGCCAGAGCACATACAAAGGCCAAGTTGGTTTTGCAGATTGCCACTGATCATTCCAAAGCAGTCTGTCGACCCAGTGTTTAATTTGTTGCCACACTCAAAACCAGCAGACTTCTTTTGGAATGGGCAAAAGAGCTATATATTGATGTCACTGGTGTCACTTCCAAGTAGGAAGTGGCTGTACTGATCCTAAGACCCTTATGCAGGCAATCTCTGATGCCCGCTGTGTCTTTGACATGGGAGCCGAGGTTGGCTTCAGCGTGTATCTGGCTGGATATTGCTTGTGACTTTCCTGAATCTGAGGATGTGAAGCTTAAATTTTAAGAGATCACTGGTGTAATCAGCCCAGCATTGGCCAAGTACTTTCCATCAGACTCTGGAGTGAGAATCATAGCTGAGCCAGGCAGATATTATGTTGCATCAGCCTTCACACTTGCAGTTAATATCATTCCCAACAAAATTGTATTAAAGGAACAGATAGGCTCTGATAATGAAGATGAGTCCAGTGAACAAACCTTTATGTATTACATCAATAATGGAGGATATAGACCTCAGATCGTTTAATTGCATCCTTTATGTTCATGCTCATGTAAGCCTCTTCTGCAAAAGAGACCTAAACCAGATGAGAAATATTATTCATCTAGCATATGGGAACCAACATGTGATGGCCTTGACCGGATAGTTGAGCACGGTGACCTGCTAGAAATGCATGTGGGTGACTGGATGCTCTTTAAAAATATGGGTACTTACACTGTAGCTGCTGCTTCACCTTTCAATGGATTCCAGAGGCTGACTATCTACTACGTGATGTCAGGACCTACGTGGCAACTCGTGGAGCAAATCCAGAACCCCTACTACCTACCTAAAGTAGAAGAGAAGGATGTTGGCACTCTGCCTGTGTCTTGCGTTTGGGAAAGTAGAATGAAACCTCACTCAACAACTTGTGCTTCAGCTAGTATTAATGTGTAGATATCATTCTGTAGCTGTTTAGCTTGAATTAAGGGATTTGGGGGAACCATTTAACTTAATTGTTGCTATTTTTGAAATGTCTTTGTAAGAGTAGGTTTGGCACAGATGTAGCAATATGTAAGATTAGGAGATGGGGTCAAACTTATCTGTGTTCCTATGGAAACTATTTGAATATTTGTTTTATATGCATTTTTATTCACTTTTCAGACATGCTATGAAAGATCACCCCACCGCTGCTCAGCAAGCATTTGTAGCTTGTACAGTGGCAGAATGGGATAAAAGCTTAGTGTTGTCACCTGTTTTAAGAATAAAGTATCTTGGGGTGGGAGCCAAGATGGCGATCTGTAGCCAGCTTTCTGCAGATGCTCCCATCCAGAAGGAGAGTTAAAGGACAGAAATTTAGCAAGAAAGCCAATGCGTTGGAACTGAGCCAAAAGAGAAGGTCGAAGAACGCACATCAACCCTCCTGTAGCGACCTGCGACCCCAACGATACAAATAAAAGGTACAGAGCACATCACCAAGTGGACGGGAGCCCCCTTCCCCATGAGAGCAGCTTGCAGTATAAGCCATACCTCCATACAAACAAGCGAGCAGAGTTCAGATGTCCTCCCACTCTACCCCACGGGAGAGGCCCTCTAAAAACTGGACCTCCTTCCCCTACTAGGGTGCCACAGCACTCTCCTGCCAAGCATAAAACTGTATATATTCTCTACCTGTAAGTTGGAACTCCCGGCACTCCCTTTCACTCTCACCCTGAAGTCTGGAGGTCTGTCCCCCACAGAGTCCAGATTCTTGGATATTTTCTCGAGGGGTATGGACAGGGCACGAGCTGTTGCAGATCTGTGCTGTTTTCCCAACTCGGGAGTGGTGAGAGGAAAGTGTGGAGAGGAGGTCCCCTGAGGCACTGAGCAGCAGCACTGAGAAAGCTTTGCTAAATTTCAGCCGCACCTAGCCCTCAGGGAATGACAACTAACACAAAGGGCAGAAGCTCACAGACTGAGTCGGGACTATTAGCAGCCCAGTGCCTCTTCCACAGGGCAGAAATTCTGTGAACTTGTTCTGTTCTATTAGCAACATCAATCAGGGACAGGGCTAGAACTGAGGGAATCGCCCCAGCCCCTATTAAGAACCAAGGCTGTCAGACATCACCTCTCCCCCTGCCAACACCAACATAACAGGTGGACTGCCTGAGGAGCCACACAGCCCCTTGTGACCTAGGCAGGCGCAAACCTCTAGAGCATCTGCTCATTGGAGGGAACTAGATCACAGCCCTGCAGGGTTACCAGAGACTGGGTGTGACAGAGGGGCAAGCCGGGGAAGGAGGCATCAACCATCCCAGACTAATTTACTGGTGTGTGTGTGTGGGGGGGGCACCTGAGCTCACAGAACCCTGGAGCGAGTTGTACTAAAGCTGCCAACAGCCTCCTGCTGTCTAGTCACCAGAGACTTTTCAACTCTTTGATTTGAGGTTGGTACTGGCTAGGACAATTGATTGGGACCTCTTCAACTGGGCCAATCACCCAAGGACTATCCAACATGGTACACTGAGTGTGTGGTAGTGGGAAGGTTTGATTTTCCTTTTCCAATTGTTGTAGAATTGTTGTGGGGGGCATGGTGACCTAACTGCTGGTATTCTTCCACAGCTCAGATTCCAACACAGAGTAACCAATTCTCTAGGGTAAGATAGAGACCAGATGAAAATAAGACAGAGCCACTTAACCCCACCACATCAAGAAGGCTCCCAGTTTTGCAGGCAGTAGCAAAGTACAGGTTGGCAAAACTCTAGGGGAAAAGGTACAAACACCAGTCCCAGCTTACAGGCAAAGGACTGGTCAATCACTACTCCTAGAACCCCCAAACCAACTTATCCTTACCTACTCACCCAGTCAAACGGTCCAAAATAAATATGGGGCAGAATCAGCAGAAAAGCTCTGGAAACATGAACAACCAGAGTAGATCAACCCCTCCAAGGAACAATTTGGCAGACACAAATGACGATCCTATGCATAAACAGATGGCTGAGATGTCAGAAATCGAATTAAGAATTTGGATTGCAAGCAAGATCAATAAAATAGAGGAAAAATTGGAATTAGAAATTCTGGGACATTTCAAAAATTGTCTCAAGAAGTCAAGGAATTCAAAGACCAAATGACCAAAGATTTTGACAAATTGAGAAAAGAAGTTGCAGCCCTCAAAGATCTGAGAAATACAGTAGAATCTCTCAGTAACAGAATAGAGCAAGCAGAAGAAAGGATTTCTGACATGGAAAACAAACCTTTCGAAAACTCCCAAACCTACAAAGAGGTGGAGAAATGGAAGGCAAAAAATGGATCATTGTCTCTGACAGCTCTGGGATAACTCGAAGAAAACCAATATTTGCTTCATAGGAATACCTGTAAATGATGAAGTGGCATCACAAGGCCCAGAGTCTCTTTTTTACGAGATTATGAAAGAGAACTTTCCAGATATGCCAAGAGATTCTGAAATTCAGATAGCAGACAGTTTCAGAACCCCAGCACGACTCAACCCGAATAAGACATCCCAAGGCACATCATAATTAAGTTCATTAAAGTTAACATGAAAGAGAAAATTCTGAAAGCAACCAGACACAGGAAATCTATTACCTACAAGAGGAAGAAGATTAGAATAACTGCAGGTCTCTCTGATCATATCTTTCAAGCTAGAAGAGAATGGGCATCTACTTTTAACCTCTTAAAGCAAAAGAACTTTCAACCCAGGATCCTGTACCCAGCTAAACTGAGTTTCATCTACGATGGAGAAATTAAATACTTTTATGACATGACATGTTGAAGAAATTTGCTATAAGTAAACCAGCTCTCCAGGATACTCTCAAACCTATCCTCCATAATAACCAGCATAATCCTCCAAAATAAAAGTTTTCTCACCCAGAAAATTCTTACCAAATTCAAACTTCCACAGTGGCAAAAGGATTAAAAATGTCCACTAGATTTTCTAAAGATTTATCAATATGTTCTATTAATGTGAATGGCTTAAATTGTCCTCTAAAGAGGCATAGGTTGGCTGACTGGATACAAAAACTGAGGCCAGATATCTGCTGCATACAAGAATCTCACCTTACCTTAAAAGACAAATTTAGACTCAAGGTGAAGGGATGGTCATCTATATTCCAGGCAAATGGAAAACAGAAAAAAGCAGGTGTTGCAATTGTATTCACAGATACAATAGGCTTTAAACCAACCAAAATAAGAAAGGATAAAGATGGTCATTTATATTTGTTAAAGGTAATACTCAATATGATGAGATTTCAATTATTAATATTTATGCACCCAACCAGAATGCACCTCAATTTATAAGAAAAACTCTGATAGACTTGAGTAACTTAATTTCCTCCAGCTCTATAGTAGTTGGAGATTTTAATACTCCTTTAGCAGTGTTGGATAGATCCTCTAGTAAGAAGCTAAGTGAAGAAATTTTAGATTTAAACTTAACCATTCAACAACTGGATTTAACAGACATCTACAGAACATTTCATCCTAATAAAATTAAATACACATTCTTCTCAGCACTCCATGGAACATACTCCAAAATTGATCACATCTTAGGTCACAAGTCTAATCTCAGCAAATTTAAAAGAATAGAAATTATTCCTTGCATCTTCTCAGCCCACCATGGAATAAAAGTTGAACTCAATAATAACAGGAATCTGCATACTCAAACAAAAACATGGAAGCTAAATAACCTTATGCTGAATGATAGATG
>CAUYON010020244.1:0-33307 GCA_963573935.1 Arctocebus calabarensis
TGATGCCACGGCACTCTACCTAGGGTGACAGAGTGAGACAAGTATCTTAAGAATGGAAGAAAAAGTATCCAATGTACTCAGCCCTAATATGAAGCTAATTTATAGCTTTCATATGAAGGCTAAAACCCAATTATAGCACAGGAATACAGGGAAAGGGGAAAGGGAGGGGAGGGAGGAGGATGGGTAGAGGGAGGGCAATTAGTGGGAACATACCTACGGTGGATCTTAGCAGGGTACTGGTGAAACTTATTAAAGGTAGAGTATCAATGTCTTTATATAGTGATCAAGAAAATGCCATGAAGGCTATCTGTAACAGTACGATCAAAATATTTCTGAATGTATATGAATCGTGCCCTATGATTGAACCAATGTACATAATTATGATTAAATAAAATTATTAAAAAAAAGGATGCTAATTATTTTGCTTAATTATTTTTCCTTGTATATTTTTAGTTCAATGAGACTTCTGCAGAAGAAGAATTTATGATGCTAAAGCAACAACTCCAGGAGAAGGAGGGACTCATTGAGGATTTGCAAGCCCAGCTCAGCTAGACATAGGTAGAGCAAGCCGCACAGTAGGGGTGGAGAACACCTCGTAAAATTAGAATAAAGAACCATGAGGTCCAGTAGGTTAGGACATGGTTATTAATTCAACATATCACTTTTTAAAGTCTTAGTACATAACAGTACCTAGAGTGTTATGGTAAAAATTATAAGGGTGAATAGGAGAAGAAATCACAAGAATGGGAGGTGAAAGGATTCAGAGTGCTAATTCTTTTGCTTAATTGTTTTTCCTTTTATATCTTCAGTGTAAGGAAACATCCACAATCATGGAACTATTTGTAGTTCTAAAGTGACTGCTCCAGAAGGAGGAATTTATTAAGACTTTGCAAGTATAGCTCAGCCACACACAGGCAGACCAAGCCACACAGGTAGGGATGGAGAACACTTCATAAAATTAGGATAAGAACCATGAAGTCCAGTGGGTTTGGACATGGTTATTAATTCAAAAACTCACTATTTCAAGTCTTAGTGCATAACAGTAGCTAGAGTGTTATGGTAGAAATGTGAAGGGTGATTAGTAGAAGAAATCAAAAGAAAGGGACATGAAAGAATTCAGAGGGTTAATTCTTTAGCTTAATTGTTTTTCCTTTCCTGTCTCCACTATAAGAAGACATCCACAATCATAGAAGAACCTGGATTGCTAAAGCGACTGCTCAAGGAGAGGATAGAACTTAAGGATTTTCAAGCCCAGCTCCACCAGACACAGGCAGAACAAGCCACACAGGTAGGGGTAGGGAACACCTCATAAAATTAGGATAAAGAGACATCAAGTCCAGTGATTATTAATGGTTACTAATTCAACAAGTCATTTTTTAAAGTCTTAGTAGATAAAAGTAGCTAGAGTGTTACAGAAGAAATGAGAAGGGTGTGTAGAAGTCAGAAGATGTGTAGTAGGTAAGTGTGTCATTAGGAAACACCAAAAAACCTCCAAAAGTGTCATTTATCTTGGCAAATTTGCTATACCTCATTGGTAACTCTTTCTTAGCTCTACATGTCCAGCAATGACTGACCACCCACCCACGTATTTTTGTTTTGTGAATCTCTTTGAATCATGAAACTTTATTTTCTGAAGTTCTCTGCACAGAGGTAATCTTACCATCAGGAAGTAACTTTCCTGGTTGCTCTAGTGTCACCTACCACACATCTGCTGATTTCTTGTACTACACACCCTTTTCCTTTGTACTGTAACACTCTAGCCACTGAGGCTTTCTGAATAAGTATCAACGCAAGAAGGAATATGAAGGCTTTTCAGAGGGAAAGAGGTTGCTGTGAGTGTCATAGTCAAGGAAGGTTACATGGAAAGGTGGGAGAGGGGCAAAACCATGATGGATAGATAATATTCTAGGCAAACTGGGGGAAAGGTATTTCAGTCATGCGACCTGTGCAAAGTCTCAGGAAAGAAAAAGAATATGGGACATTTACAGGAAAGAAGGTTAGATTGTGTGACTAATGAAAGACTCCAATGCCGACTTGAGACACAAGATTCCAAATTCATTATGAGGAGGTCAGAATTCATATAATCAATAATTTCAGAGATTCCAGGTCAATTAAAGGCAACAGAAACTGAATAATGAACAATAGTGGAAGGACCAATGCAAAACAGACAAGTGGAGAGCTGGGCCGCATGCTCAACCCTCCATTTGAAGGAAATAAATAGGTGCCCACGCACAAACACAACTTAAAAACAGAAGCATTGATACTAAGCAGCTGGTTATTGGTCCACTTATTTTCATTTCATTCTCTGAAAGCCAGTTGCAAATGAGCATGATCCTAAAGTATGCAAGTAATGACAGGTAAAAACATCTGTTTGGAGAGGTGGTGTGTGTTTAGAAGCACATCAAATTCCCTGGGAGAATCAATTCTTTGAAAATAAGACTAGGAGATGGCACCCGTAGCACAGTGTTTAGGGCGATGGCCACTGGAGCTGGTGGGAAATAAATTAATTCACTAGGCACCATAAACAAAAGTTTCCTGCTATTTCTCCAGAATTGTTTTCCTTTCTTGTTCAAAAAAAACTTTTGAGTTGTCTCCCTTTGAAAGAACATATGGTGTTACTTTTTCTGTTGTTGAAAAAATTGTCTTCCCTAAGAAAATTAGATCCTTAGAAGTTGGGACACTTAGCTAAGCACAGCTCATGGTGAAAGAGTTCTTAGGATGATGCTTACCATCCCCTTTGTTTCAGTTATCTGAGCTACTCAAGGAGAAAAATACTCTTGGCCTTCAACTCTGTGGCACTACTCAACACCTGCGTGCAAGCCAGGAGTGCTGCAAGGGCCTCTTCAACCACTGCCCAATGTTGGAGAAGTGGGTGGAAGATCTGCAGGCAGCAATTAGGAAGGTGAGAGGCTGGAAGTAATGAGAGCGAGTGTACATGACTCAGCATTGAAAGGCATGGAAAAAGCTGATGTCGTTAGGTGGGAGAGAAAGAGAGCATTAACTGAGATGAGGAAAGGGCTGAGAAAACTTCTGGAGTTAAGGTACTAGGGGAATAAAGTGAAAAGGTCATAGAGAAACCAGAGAGTGGGAAACAAGGATGACCATGGTTTTTGTAACTCTGAAACTGAGAAAAGTGGTGATTTTGCTTGACATGATAAAGAAAACTGTGGGAAGATTTGGATCTGAGAAACACAACAGGCAGCCCTGTTGACAGCAGTGGAGAGGCAGCAGTGCTGAAATTAGAAGAGATGGAGGAATTGGTGCAGAGATGAATAAAACAGGAAGGAGCAGAAGGAGTCTAGGGTGCTCGGAAACAGAGAAGGATCAGAATAGCATCTGGAAAATCCATGAGCATCTACCAGGCAAAAGCAGACTTCAACAGTAAGGCTAACAGCATTTAAGAGGACAATTCAAGAATGCGAGTCTGGGAGAAAAATCTAGTTAAGCAAAGAGTTTTATATAAGTGATTAACCTGCTAGAGCAGAAGTTTCTCACATCTAAATGTTGGCTTGAGAATTCGGAGCAGGGACAGTCTTCTCCATGATCTCTCATTCTCTCTGATGCTGAATGAATTCTTGTTTTTCACAAGTGTACTTTGTTAAGAGCTTTCCTCACTGAATTACTAAGCTTATTCCTCTTTCAGGGCCCACTAAACATTGATGCTGCTTGGGTAGTTCAGCAGGAAAACAACGGAGTTTCCTCAGAGTCATCTTAAAGAACTCCAGAAGCTATAGCAAAGGTAGACATGGGGCCTCTCCACCCTGCAGCATATTCCGCAAGCACAGAAGTTAGATGGTCAGGAAAGAGGCTGCAATGGGCAATAACTACACCACTGCACTCTAGATTGGGTGACAGAGCAAGACCCTGTCTCTTAAAAAAATAAAAATGAAAAGAAAAGAAAAGAAAAAGAAAGGCAGAAAGAGAGAAAAAAAGAAAAACAGAAGTGAAGGAAAAAAGACAAACAGTAATATAGATTGTGTTGAACTCCATATTGTCTTACTGGCCTCGCAGAAGTGAGGCTAAGATTAAATTGTAGCAATAACTAGTAATCATGTAGCAATAACTAGTAATAACTAGTGACAAGTCTGTATAGGAAAAGCAGAAATGCTCACATACATATGCCACTAATAAATACTCTGAGCAGCCATCCTTTGGGTGAGCTGAGTGGCCACTACACCCTGTAGGACAGCCATTTTGTTTTCAGGGAGCACTGTTGGTTGGGACTCCTGGGAAGTCTAGTGAGAACTATGAGACCCCAGTCCCATGGAGACTGAATGTTGACAAATACAATAGGCCCATACTGAGGGCAAAGAAGTCAAGAAGACTAAGACCTAGTCCCCTTTACAACTAGAGAGTGGCTTCCAACTCCCATCACTTATAGGACATGTAGCATGTGTTCTCCATAATACCACACTGCAACCTGGGGTCCAGGCAACTTATAGGTTAGAATAATAAAAATATAAAATCTATATTAATATATGAAATTCTATTATGTATTATGTAAAATAATATATTATATAATAAATATATATATTATATATAAATATATTTCCATATACTATATGTTGCAGCCCATATCACTTATGGCTAGGAGTGAGAGTTATAAGATATACCTGTATAGCTCAGTAATGGAATGCCTTGATGGAAAGAGCATGGAGAGGGATTTAGCTCTCCTAACAAGCATGAGAGCTCGTGGCATGAGAGCAGTGGTGAACTGGAAGTCTCTACACCAGTGTTTTTGAGAGGCATGAGATCAATCTTATATTAGGCTGGAGGAGAAGGCAGTCAAAGGAGCATGAGTATTCTATTATGGACCTGCTTACTCTGACTCAGTCTCCTCTTCTGCCTGCAGAAGGCCACATGGTGTCTCTCTGCTGAAGATTACCAAGCTCTGCTAAAGACTAAGATGTATCTTTCTATGAAGACTGCTTTACTCTCTCTAAGACACACTCTCTCTCTCCAGCTAAAGTAGATAGCCCTCAAGCACCTAAGAGAATGTATACCTGAGCAAGGTAAGTTAGCAGTCTGTGTCCAGAACCTAGTTAACCTGGGCCCGAGACCTGGCCAGTCCTGTGCCCTGACAAGTGGTGTCAGAAGTGACTGTGACAATTATATACATATATATAAAATCCTAAACACAAACACACGGATGTATACTATTACATTTTTTTATTCTTTTCACCTTAATCATTTTCCTTTTCTTTTTGTACTCTTTGGTTGGCAGTGTTATTTGTTTAATTTTTTTTGGGGGGGGGTTGTATTATATTTTTATTTTTAATTTTTTTCAATAGCGAGGGCTCTTCCCTCCTTTTTTTTTTTTGGCAGTTTTTGGCCAGGGATAGGTTTGAACTTGCCACCTCCAGCATATGGGGCTGGCGCCCTACTCCTTTGAGCCACAGGCACCACCCTCCTCCCTCTTTGTTACCCATTTCAGTCCCTTTTATTCTCCTTTCTTTTTTAGTTCTCTTCTTTTTCTTTCTTTTGGTAGACATTTTTCTACTTTTCCCACATACATTTCTCACCCAACAGCTAAGAAATCCCTTTTGGTTCTTCTTTATCTTTTAAAACAACATTTTTTAAATTTTCTTTATCTATTCTTCTTATATTTGCCTTTTTTTCTCTTCTCTGAGGGCTGGGGATTCATAGCACTGGTCTGAATGGGGATCATAGCATTGGTAATGCTCAAGGAGACCACAAGTTCATGGTCTAAGGTGTCCTTATAGGCTTCACTTTGGTAAGATGGTATTGGTAGGTCCTTATAGCAACATACTGCTGATATCTTTGCAAAGTTGGGGGACATGGAGGTCTTGCTTTTGCAAGAATGGTAAGGAGCTCCTGACTTCCAGAAACCTGCCCAGCTTGTCCTCCACCCCAACCCCAATTCTTAGAACTGCACTTTGCCAAACACTGTCATTTCTCCTGAGAGAAATTTCTCTCTTTCTATCTTACTGTTCTTTTTCTCTCATTATCATCAATTGTTTCCTTTTACTCCTTACTTTTTCTCTCTCATCTATCTTTTTATTTTCTTTCTCTCTTCTCACTCTTTACCCTTATCTTTCTTTGTTCTTAAGTTCAGAAAACTGAAGGTCTAGCCCAAAATTCACAACATGAAGTGAAATAAGAAACTATCCAACCTTTGGTACACTAAACAACCTTGTATTATCTAACTACTCAGCAACCCTAAAGAGAAGGAAAATATACAGTAATGCTCTAATTTTCCCAATAACTATAATAAAAAAACCTCTTCATTCTGGAACTGATTCATTCTCACAGAATGAACATTTGCCTATGGGAATTCTGTAAGTATTCAAGTATATTTGTACTACATAAATATGACATAATCTACTTTCATACTAGAAAGATGAAGCCTGAAACCAGGTCTGCTTTTAAGAGAGATTTTCCATGGAGGAGAACAAATGAGGCTGGATACAGATTGTCCCTGCTATTAACAGAACCAAAGTTTTCACTCATCTAGGTTTAGAAGAATAGTGGGTAAGCAAGTGTGCTCCAAGAAATGCAGGACTGAATACCAACAAAACGTGCATGTGTAAACTAATGGGAATGAGATAATCAAAAAAGATTATGCAGCCCAATTAACTCCTTCAATAACAGTAAGGTACAGTCTGAATTGCCCTAGATTATAATTTTAACAAAATGGTAAGACAAGATATTTCATGATTAAGGTCAGGTAACTATATAAATCCAGGTATATAATATACTGTTGAAAAATAAGCAAAGAGAACATAATTGGAATCTTTTAAAAAGATTATTATACTGAGATAATAAACTGAAAATAATCCTCTACATCCTCTGTCTAATTTACAAAATAAAAAGTTATCTCTATCAACTATTTCCACTAGTGTATTCCACAGTTCAAAATGCTTCCGTGGCTGGCACTACAGAGGCTGTCACTAGTGCCTGCACCCTCCTTTAAACCCCTTACCACTTTCTTAATGGCATTGATGTATCTCTCTTGTCTCAACTACTCTATTGAACTGTAAGCTTCTCAAAAGTAGCAACACTATTTTATTTATCTTTACATCCTCACTATATATATAGTGCCCTCTGTCTAGGCAGCTTTATGAAGTTTCAATTAAATGGAATTTATATGTGATTGTAATGTTAAGGAAGCTAGAGAAGGAAACAAGCATATCAAATCCAGTTATAAATCTATTCATGTCCAACTGGCATTTGATAGAAGTGTAAGTAATGCAGGTTCTGGAAAAGATAATAGCCAGAATTGTTAGGCTGTGGTTCCAGCTACTTGGGAGGCAAAGGCAGGAGGATCATTTAAGTTCAGGAGATCAAGGCTACAGAGAGCTATGATTACACCACTGCACCCCAGACTGGGCAACAGAGAAAGACTGTAGCTTAAGAAAAAAAGACAACTCTAACTTGAAAATGTAAGAGCTACAAAGCTTTCTGGTTGGCACCTGTGGTTCCTCATCTACAGAAGGTGGTGGGCTCAAACCTGGTCCTGTCCAAACTAAAACAACAACAACAACAATAGCCAGGCGTTGTAGCAGGCACCTGTAGTCCCTGCTACTTGGGAGGCTGAGGCAAGAGAATCACCTAAGCCCAGGAGTTGCTGTGAGCTATGTGTCATCACAGCACAGCACTCTACCAAGGGCAATAAAATGAGACTCTGTCTCTACAAAAAAAAAAAAAAAAGAAGAAGAAGAAAAGAAGAGTTAGAAAGCTTTCAAAGCTACTCTAGTGAAAGAGTTCTAAATTATTTCAACACACGTACAGACAGAAACCTCAGATATACACTTATTTGAAATCAAAGTTTCACAATAAGTAAAAACACTGCATATCATTTAGAAAGTATTTGAGTGTTTGTGAAAAATTCTCTGCTAAAAGTTGGAGATTTCACAAGACAAAAGTTGTCTTATCAAGAAAATTACCGCTAATGTAGTAGTCACTTAATGCAAGCCAACAAAAAATTATTTAATGCACCTGTTATCAGCCACTTGCAAGAGATCTGTAATGCAAGGGTCATCTGGCTGGGGAACTGGATATGAACTGACTTCAGAGAAAGAAAATGACTCATGGATTTGCATATGCGGATGCCTAAAACCAAAGCTTCTTTTCTTGCCATAAAAAAATAAGTGAGTGTCTTAAAAAATTAAGAAGATGAGCATTGGCTCAGAATCCAATAGTCCAAGTTAATGTTTTATTATAAAGTATGTCTCTAGTTCATATTGTATACCAATAAAATATTTTCTCCGTCATATGTAAATACCCACTCTTGTCTTTAACCAAACAATGCATTCTTGACAACCTCACAAGACATGGTTCTAAAACAATTGTTATGTGTTTGCATACTTGGCACATACAGCCATACCACATTTTAATGTGCGATGCATTGCTTCACTTCACAGATGATGCATTTTTTTTTTTTTTTTTTTTTACAAAATGAAGGCGTGTGGCAACTGCAGGAAGCAAGTTTACCCAAGCCCTTTTCTAACAGCCTGTGCTCATGTTTCTGTGTCGTATTTTGGTAATTCTCACGATTGTGCAAATTTTTTCATTATAATTTTTGTAATGGTGATATTTGATGCTACTATTGTAAATGTTTGGAGAGCTATGAACCAGGCCTGTATAAGACAGCGAACTTAATAGATACATGCTGTGCACGTCCTGACTTCTCCACTGGCCATTCCCCTGCCTCTTTCCTTTACTTGGGTCCTATTCCCTGAAACACAAAAATACGGAAATCATTGGCTCTATAATGTAAGTGGTCAAGTGAAAAGAAGATACACATCTCTCACTTTCAATGAAAAGCTAGACATGATTAAGCTTAGTGAGGAAGGCGTGTAAAAAAGCAAGACCAGCCAAAAGCCATGCCTTCTCCAAAGAACAGTCACCCAAGATGTAAATGCAAAGGAAAACTCTTTTTTTTTTTTTTTTAATTAAATCATAGAAGCATACATTAGTGCAATCAAGGGGTACAATCTGCTGGTTTCATACACAATCTGAAATGTTTTCATCAAACTGTTTAACATACTCTTCATGGCATTATCTTAGTTTTGTATGGAGACATTTGTATTCTGCAATTAGTAGGTTGCAAAGGAAAACTCTTGAAGGAAATTAAAAGTGCTACTTCAGTGAACACACAAATGATCAGAAAGCAATGGAGAAATGATCTGTGTGGACAGATCAAACCAGCCACCATATTCCCCTCACCAAAGCCTAATCCAGAGCAAGGACCTAACTCGCTTGGATTCTATAAAAGCTGAGAGGTGAGGAAGCTGAAGAGGAACAGATGGAAGCTAGCAGAGGTAGGAATATGAGGTTTAACGTAATAACCCAACCCCATAACATAAAAGGGTAAGTCGAAGTGTCGTCGACCACGGAACTTAACTATTCAGAGACACAGAGGCAGTTCTGCACACAGAATGATTGATTGAAAGGGGACTGAGGCTTGCTCAGGCACTCAGCGACAACCCATATTTATTTTATAAACACTGATCAGATAAAAGTATAGAAATAGAAAAAGGAACGAATAATGTTAAAACAGCAGAAGCTACCATGAAAATTCTTTGTTCAGCACAAAAGATGCTGGATACATATATAGTTAATCTAAATAAAGCATATTTTCAATATATCTGTAAGGCTGTAGGTCTAACCACAAAAGTGTCTGGCTATCTTGTCAGTTCCTTAAAACTTAAAGCTTGGCCATAAATAAAAAAGAGAAAATGACAGAGCACCTCTTTCCTGCAACCTCTGCAAGTGCCCACCCCCCAGCTTCAACCCTGCGAAGCCCTCTGGTTAACTTCCTCTTTGACCGTCCTAACTGAATGTTCTTGCTAGGACATGTCCACAGAGAAAGAAGTTTTACCATCTTAGGACAACGTTCCTCAGGGAGCACCTGAGGCCATGTCACTTTGCTTTGGTTGGGGGGTCGGTACCCCTACATTGAAGCAGCAAGTGCTGATGGAGAAGCTGCAGCAAGTTAGTTATCCAGAAGATCTAGCTGGGATCAATGATGAAGGTGGCAGCACGACACAACACATCAGTATAGATGGAACATCTTTCTACTAGAAAAAGATACTATCTAGGACTTTCGTAGCTAGAGAAGTTAATGCCTAACTTCCAAGGGCAGACTAACTTTCTTCCAAGTGAGTAAAACACCTGGTGTTTTAAGTTGAAGCCAATTCTCATTTACCATTCTGAAAATCCTAGGTTTCCTAAAAATTTCCAAGAACCCCTGCCTGCATCTCTTGGCTGAAGAACCGTGAGGGTTTCCTTGGAGGGCATAATGTAAGGTCACCAAGGTGGGCCTGGCAGGAGAGTGGGGCCTGTCATGCCTCAATCCCCTTTCTCCCTAGAGCTGTGGCTCCTGGTCCTGAGAGCGTTGTTCCCTGGGACCACCATCACTGCACCTGCGTGGTGTAGAGCAAATCTGGAAGCATCTGGCCACCTGCACAATGTTGGACACGCTGAGGAAGGGCTCTGGGCAACCCCCACACAGACCTCTCCTCACCAGCCCCTTCTGTCCAGGTGCATAGCGACTTAGCATGTGGAGGAGAACGGCAACAGGACAGGCACTGACAGGTGCTCGCCCTGCCTCTCCATGCTCAAGGTAGGCACTGCTGCTAGCTCAGTGCAGTGGGTAGATGGCTTGGGCTCTTCTTCACTGAATCTACCAACATGGCAGAGTTATTGCTGTAGCCTGTGAAGGACATAATTATGGCACCAGCCAGTAGACAAAATCCTCTGTGGTGAGCAGTTCTCCTGACTGTGGAAATGGTGGTTCATATTTAGCAGCTAGGAAACAGGGCTAAAAATTAGATATGATTTCTTTTTTTTTTTTGTACAGGGCTGCCTGTGTAACCCCACAGTGGCAGGTTTACCAACTTAATAGTCAGACCTTAACTTGAGCTACATTTAATCACAAAGATAATATGGGGATTGAGGAAAAACGTATATTTTTATCGTGGACGCAGTCAAATTCTATTCAATTGTTGTTCGTGTGGCTCTGTTTTTGTAAACTTTGTAAACTAATTTATTTACATTATAACCTGAATAAACTAGGCATGAAGTCCCAATTCCAGCAGGAACTCCCTCCACACTCACATTTAACACAGAGCCACAGGAGGGTGATGAGGAATGTAGACTGTGATCACTGTAAAGATCCCTCCCTGGTTGCTCCTTTCTTGTTTCACTCAGGGCAGAATAACTTCTGTGAATCTCATTCCTTTCTCAGAACTTCATCTTCCATTCTTTTCCCTTGCGTTCACCCCATCCTCCGCCAGTCCACTCATCCGCTGCTGATTTTCTCACATTAGGGCTGGCTGTAAAGCTCTTCACCACCCACTTTCAGAGCCCTCATTGCAACTGATCAGTTGCGGTGTCTGAGCGCAGCTCAGGAACAAGGACAGGCCATTATTGGGGAGTTAAGGGAGACAGGGCTGTGATCACTGTATTAGTGAGTGATAGAAGAAAAGTCCACGTTCTCGATAGAGTTCTGGTTTCCTAGGGATTTCAGAATTACAAAAGCATCCTCAGAAGGAAGGCACCATAGATAATCATAAGACAGTGTAGACTGCGGTTCTCTCTTCCTGAGAGGTAACTGGGCGGATACATCAAGCTTAGAGCAAAGACAGTCTTGAGGCATGTTGAATATCCGTTTATTAAGCCCTAACTTGACACCAATGTCATCAGCGGCTTCAGCGTGTAAAGAGACATTTTAGCTTATCATTCTCCTGAATCCCTCCAGAGACAGAAACTATCAGAATAAAAATCAGCCTTCACTCAAAGCTGCAAACAACAGGACACACATTGTCTAGTTTAAGCAGAAAAGGAATTTATTATGATGTCAAGCAGTCATCAAATCTTAAAAGAGGGCATAAGGTCAGGTTTAGAGGTTTCACAGCCTGTAGTTATTAGGCTATTGGGCCTCAAGTGCAGACCATTCTGCTCCTGCTTGGGATGCAATTTCTCCTACAGGAAGAATATACGTGTCAGTCCGTGTAAATGGGCAGCTTTCCTGTGACTGTCGTACCTCAATGTGTGTGGTAAAATATTTGCTGCTTCCCAGCAGCTTTGGGCTTTCTGAGTTCCCGTAGTGAGTAGAACTTTCCAGTAAGCTTACTAGCCATCTGACATATTTACAAAATATGAATTCAGATTTCCAGTATAAAATTATGGAACAAAGTCTATAAGAATTACACTAGATGTGAAATAGAAAAATTAGGATGAGCTATTCTAAACAACATAGACTTAATTATTTTTGAGTTTATGGGTTTACTATCCCATACTTTTCAGTAATGAAGATAAATAATGCAAAAATGTTTCATTTTATTCTGTCAAGTTTAAACTGGCATACTTGATTCAAAAGTTTACGTATAAATCAAACTAAAGAAGTCTCTTCAGTGTTATTTTTAAATTTCTTTGAAGAAGTTTATTTTCCATGTAGTAGGCTTGCCTTAGATTTGTTAAGTTTCCTTGTAAATATGTCCTTTTGATAATACTTCTCAATGATTATTTTTGTAATTTCATTTCATTAATGCTCATTGCTACTATAAAACTACAAGTGAATTTTAGATATTCATCTTGTATTTTGAGAACTTACTGAACTCATTTATCAGTTCAAGTAAGTTTCAGTGAATTTCTTTCAAACGTTTACATTCAAGTGTGTGTTATCAACATGAAAAGACAATTCTTACTTCTTTGTTTCCAGCTGGGAAAATGTAAATCTCCTTTTATATTTCCTTTTACTTTTCCATTTATATTGTATGTCTTCTGAATACTATGTTCGGTTTCATGAAAACATAATAATAATGCCTTCCTCAGATATCAAGATATTTTTGCCTTTTGGGAGTAGGAGTGCAGAGTTTTCACTGAATGCTTTTAGTAGGTCTAGGAATTTCATTGTATTTCTAGTTACCAAAGAGCTTAATCATGAGGGTAATCGATTTGTTGAATTCTCTTCTGTTTCTAGACAAGAGATCTCTTTGTTGTTATGATTTTTGGGTACCGGATTGATTTCCTTGTTCAGGTTATAAGCCCACATTACATTAGTTTGGTAAGGACTTTTGCTGTGAGAGGTCAAAGTGGAGGAGGAGAGTATAATGAACTCATATCTTTCAAGGAGACATCTATTCATGTATAAGAAAATATGGCTTTTTCCTTTATGAGATTAATGTTTACAGGGGCAGTGCCTGTGGCTCAAGGAGTAGGGCACCAGCCCCATATACTGGAGGTGGTGGGTTCAAACCTATCCCCGGCAAAATACTGTAAAAAAAAAAAGAAAGAAAAAAGAAAAAAAATCTTTCATTAAATCTGGACAAAACATTTAGAGACTGATATTAAGAAATGTGTGAGCAGTTGAATAAGGTCACTGTCCTAGTCCAAGTGATCCACAATTGTCTCATCTTTGTTTCATTCTTTGTTACTGTCGCCTTGTTCCCAAGCAACAACACATTTCTACTCTCTACAGAAAAAGTCTAATCAATTTTCTGCCAGAGATCTGGCTTCTGCAGATGGTATAGAAACTTGAATTTGAGACAGTTTAGACATAATTCAGAGGGGTAAGGTAAAATTGGGGACATGGGGGTATGTGATGAATTATTTTTCAAAGTGAAGGTTTTTCAGACAATTTTGTTGCCTGAATCTTCTTGATCACAAGTGAGACCAGGAAGCCGGAATGAATGTGTAGCTCCCCAGGTAATCTCACTGGGTTCTTGCAGGGTCAGTTAATTGGGATCCAAAACAAACTCTGGTTCCATTTTTGGTGTGAATAAGGACCTTCTCTAGTATGGTTCTCTCTCTGTTTTTCTGACCTGAGGACAAGTTAATGACAGTTGATAAATTTGCTTCAAATCCATAGTATTTTTTTGATGGTTGTAGGTCACAAAGAGGGTTTGCCTGGTCAACTTGGTAATGCCCTTCCAACAGCCCTGATTGGCTGATGCTCTGATGTTATCTCCCACCCCAACCACGATCAAGTCACTGTGGCAGACTCAGCAGTGCTGGGTGTCTCTTATGAGCTCCCAAGCTGAGGTGGGTTAAATTAGGAGGGAAGAAGCTGTAGCTAGAAGGAGATATCTATATGTGTATGAAGAAATGCAGATTTTTCTTTAATGACATTGATTTTCAGAGATGTGAGAGTGGTTGAGTAGGGACACCACGGTAGTCAAAGTGATCCACAATTGTCTCATCCTGGTTTCTTTTACTGTTGCCTTGTTCCAAAATAACACATTTCTACTCTCTGCAGAAAAAGTCTAATCATTTTTCTGCCAGAGACCTGTCTTCTGCAGATGGCATAGAAACTTGAATTTGAGACATCTTAGACATAATTCAGAGAGGTAACATAAAATTGGGGGCATGGTGGTACATGATGAATTATTTTTCTAAGTGAACAGGTTTTTAGGCAATTTTGTTGCCTAAATCCTCTTGATCACACGTGTGACCAGGAAGCCTGAATGGATGTTTAGCTCACAGGGTCATCTCACTGGGCTTCTGCAGGGTCGCTTATTGGGATCCAAAACAAACTCTGGTTTCATTTTCAGTGTGAATTTAAGGACCTTTTCTAGTATGGGTCTCTCTCTTTTTCTGGCCTAAGGACAAATGAATGACCTTGATCAATGTGCCTCAAATCTATCATTTTTTTTGATGGTTGTGGGTCACAAAGAGGGTGTGCCTGGTCACCCTGGTAAAACCATTCTGACAGTCCTGATTGGCAGATGGTCTGATGTTACCTTCCATGCCAACCGTGAGTGGCTCCATCCCTGGAAGACACAGCAGTGGTGGGTGTCTCTTATGGGCTCCTGAGCTGAGAGGGCTTAAATTGGGAGGGGAGAAGTTACAGCCTCTGGTGTCAGCTACTTTCAGGTGAGTGGGGAACACTACCCAACTCCTCCCTGGGAGTTCAGTAACTGCCACCTGGCCACAGGGTCCTAAGTGGGCCACCAAAGCAGCCACACTCCACTTCCCTGCCCACCCATGTCTCCTGGATTCAGCCTGGGATCCAGTTAGTTGTTCACCCAAGTCTCTTCACCTACCAGGGATATTTGTGCTAACTGTGCTTCCTCTTTGGCCTTTTTAGGGTCTTGCAGTCTCTCTACAGTGCCTTGGAGCACATTCTCCTGTCTAGCTGCCCTTCCACCCTTTGATTGTTTCTCCTCTGAGAGACAACGGGGACAGCACCCCAGCTACTCGTGTACACATGGCTTTGTTCCTAGAGCAGCCTGCTTTATGTGGCTTCTGTTTGTGGCCAGTGAGGTTAGAGTTTCCCAGATCCCTGCACTGGGATCCTAAGGAACCTTATTGTCTCATAAGTGTGGCTGGATGTTAACAATCAAGTGTAAGGTAGAGGTGATAAAAACATTAGATAATTTGATGGAAACAGAGGCCTGCCCAGTGATTCTGCTGATGTTAAGTCATTTCTGGAACCATGAGAAGGATGGTGCCTGTGACACCCCCAAAAGTGAAATCGCACTCATGGGAGAAGGAGAGGGAGGGGGCGGGATAATGATGTACTTTTAAATATCATGGAGGAAGAGTATTAAATGCAATATACTTTTAAACTAGTGATGGAGGGTGAGGAAGGAGAGGAAAAGGAGGAGGATAGGGAGAGTAGGGGAGGAGGGAAGAGGAGGAGCAGATAGAGGAGGTTGAGCTGGATGAGATGAAGGAGGGTTAAGAGAAGGAGAAGGGGAGTGTCGAGGACCATAAACACATTTGGTGTCCCAAAAGGACATCAGGATAAGGACAAGTCAAATTTCTTCAGGGCAGAGTCCACAAATGCATTGGAGATTTGAATGCAAACAAAGGCCTGTCCAGTTATCCTCCTAATGCTAATTATGTGTTGGGAAGAGGAGAGGAGAAAGATGATATCCGCGCGCCTAATAACACTGAAATCCCTGGAAGTGTACAGATGTGACCAGGTTATTAGAGGACTGAGAGCCTTGAGAAGGATGTTGAAGTTATGTTTTCATTGAATGTGTGGAATGTGTTTATTGTGTTGTTATGCAGGAGAAGGGGGGGTGGTGAGACCCTGGAGGAATGAGGAATTCCTTCATCTTACTTTAAGAGCTTCAGTTGGTTTCAGAGGAGAGTACATTTTAAGAGTGAGAAGTGATACTAAAATCTTAGATAAGTATTTGGAGATAATTGGAAACTATCAGAGCACTTATAGGACCCATTTATGGTTCTATCTGAGATGGCAGTGGAGAAATCCTGACAGAAAGGCTATTGGCCTTTTCAGAGCATTAGTTAATAAAATTTAGATGGTTAGAATGAACATGGATGGTCACAATTCCAAAAATAATTCTGTTGGATAAATGACAGCAATTGGTCTTGGAATAAAAAAGGGAAAAGTGGAAGAGTACTAAAAATTGCAGACATTGTGTGCTAAGTGCTTCAAAGCTTTTCTTTTTGTCCCTTAACTATGGAATGAATTTAGTGCTTTCCTCTTCACTTCCTTAACTATGGCAGTAGTTTGTACATTTTAATTGCACACCCTATCAGTAAAACAAGTTTGAGCATCAATATCCTCAAACCTTATATATTTACCTGTGCATGATGCATGACATTATTGTATATGAAATATGCAAAAATATAAATTTGAAAGAATAACATTAAATAAAAAGTATCTTGTCTACAGAACACTCCATACCTGATCTGAAGAACACATTAAGTTACTTCTTTTTTTTTTTCTGTTTTTTTTTGTTTTGTTTTTGCTGTTTTTGTCCAGGGCCAGGTTTGAATCCACCACCTCCTGTACACAAGGCAAGCGCCCTACTCCTATGAGCCACAGGCGCCGCCCATTGCCTCCTTGGTTTTTAAGAAAGTTGACGCATCTCTGAGGATCTCCAAACTGGGAGGCCTCCATTATTCTGGGATGCAGCACCTCCTAAAAATAATCTCCTTTGAGTATTTTTTACCTTTGGTTTGAGGGGTTTTGTTCATTGAGACATGGACACACTCAAAAGCCCTGGGTGGAGTGTCATGATGTTTTAGCTCATGGCAACCTCAAACTCTTGGGCTCAAGAGATCTCCTTCCTCAGCATCCTGAGTAGCTGATACTACAAACACCCAGCTCATTTTTCTATTTTTAGTAGAGGTATGGTCTCAGTCTTGCTCAGGCTGATCTTGAACTCCTGAGCTCAAGTGATCCACCTGCTTCGGTCTTCCAGAGGGTTAGGACTACAAACGTGAGCCACTTCACATGGTTATTATCTTTTAATGTTTGTTAAATCAGTAATGATGTGTCCTCTCTCATTTATGATGTCAATAATTCAGATTTTCCCTGGTGTATTGTGGTCAGTTGACTAAGGTTTTATACATTTTATTGATCTTCTCAACAAACTTCCTTTTGATTTTACTGATTTTATTTATTTTTCTATTTCATTAATTTTTGCTCTATTTTTTTTCCTTTTTCTGCTTACATTTTAAAATCAATTTGCTCTTTTTTTCTGGTTTCCTACAGAAGCAGCATAAGTTACTGTTTTCTCTCCTTCCTTCTTTTCTAATATATCCTTTTAGTACTATACAGTTGAACAATGTTTCTATTTAAATTTTAGTGACCACCTAAAAACTTCCTTTTACAATGGGGTCTGATAAAAAAAATTTTGAGAATTACGGAGTTTGTTTGAAAAAGGGGGAAAGAATAATAGTCTGGCAGAAGAAGGAGTAATAACTTCATGTTTTTGAATGAAATTGCCTTGAAGGATGATAACCTTTAAAGTGGACTTCACCATACTTGTGCTCAACAAATTATGTCCTGGTATGTTATCTTAAAAATGATAGTAATGATGATGATTGTAAAATTTCTGCACAGTTGTCACTGAAGAGAATAGTATATGAGTACATTGTGCTCACTCAAATGCCTTCTTGAAGACGGCAATACGTAGCAGACTGGATCTAACATATTTTACCTGCACAGTTCTGTTTCACTTACATATGCTATGGTTACCAAATGTAGGAGAAACCTATATGTAACTTGCTAATTCTTATGACTTTTCCCCTCTCAAGATTAGAAAATGTTGATGAGCATGAATTTTCAGGAGATAACACATGAAAATGAGATGGCTCCTTTGAGCCTTGTGAGTAGCTCTGTTTTGATTTCAACTGATAAGAAATATGTTCCAAATTTCAGATAGAAAAGCGTGAGCACTCTCCCTGGTGCTAGGTGGAAGCTGGGATTGAAAAAGTCTTGAAACATAATTGGTGCTCTTTCTATAAGTTTGTTGTGCAAAGAGATGCAGTGATGGAAACCAAGGTGATATTTGAAAGGTCATTTGTCTTTGTCCCCCAAGGGCCTGTCTATGTCAGATTACAAAGACTTTCTTCTGATTGTGGGGTAGAGATTTATCTTCCAAAGGAAAGATTTATTTATTTATGTATTTATTTTTTGAGAGAGAGCCTCAAGCTGTCACCCTGGATAAAGTGCTGTGACATCACAGCTCACAGCAACCTCCAATTCCTGGGCTCAAGTGAGTCTCCTGCCTCCACCTCCCAAGTAGCTGGGACTACAGGTGCTCACCACAATACCCAGCCATTTTTTTGGTTGCAGCCATCATTGTTGTTTGGCGTGCCCAGGCTGAATTCCAACCCGCCAGCTCAGGTGTACGTGGCTGGCACCTTAGCTCTTTGAGCCACAGGCACTGAACCTAAAGGAAAGATTTAAATGACAAATGGTGGAAATAGGACACCTTTTGGTTTTGAGAGTATCTGTTTCTCTTTATAGTTTTATCTACATATTGTCTCATAATTTCTGAGGGCGACATAAAGGATCAAAGAAAGTGGTTATGCTTCCCTTTAATTTTCTCTTTGGTACAATTCAGATCATATTTTAAATAAGATAATATTTATAAAATATTTCACATTTATCAAATATTTAATATAATGTCTGGGATTATTATTATTATTACAGGATCAGAATTTGAAAGTTTCTTAAGTTAGTAGGATATGAGTTGGGCAAAACAAAAGATGAAGTTGGAGGTCGGTGCCTGTGGCTCAGTGAGTGAAGCATCAGCTTCATATACTGAGGGTGGCGGGTTCAAGCCCTGCCCCAGCCGATGTGCAAAAAATAAAAAATAGCCGGGTGTTGTGGTCGGCACCGGTAGTCCCAGCTACTCAGGAGGCTGAGGCAAGAGAATCGCTTAAGACCAGGAGTTGGAGGTTGCTGTGAGCTGTGTGATGCCATGGCACTCTACCAAGGGCGATAAAGTGAGACTGTCTCTACAAAAAAAAAAAAAAAAAAGAAAAGAAAAAAGAAAAAGATGAAGTTGGAGTAAGGACACTCCTGTTTTGAAGCTAATACCTTTTCCTTGCTATACTGGACATTTTTTCTTTTTATCTGAAAACCAGGAAACTGGGATGGAATTAACCAAGAGAACAAGAGTGTTCAGAAACACCTGGCTTGTGCTGAACAGTTGGTGGTAGAGCTCAAAGACATGATCAGGCTAAAGGACATTCAGCTACTGCAGAAAGATCAAGCCTACCAGGTACTATTGTTTCTGTCCTCGAAGAAAATTTAATAAAGCACAGATACCTGTTCATTTAGATTTGTCTCTTCACATAGATTATTAGAGAATCTACTCCCTGCTTCCCGATTATAGTAACATGATGTATACTGAACCTAACTCTGGTTATATGCTAGGTAAGTGATGAATAAATATTTCTCTATTGACTGTCCATTGCAGAATGAAAAAAAAGCTTCTGATAAAAAAATAAAAAACCAAAGACTGCACACAAAAGTTCAAGTCATTCTGTTGAACAAACAGATAGAAGAACTGAAGGTGCAACATCAGTTCGGGGAAGCCACTTTCCCAGGTATGGTGACTGGGGGGAACATACATTTTCTCATTCAGAAATGCCTCTCAACATAGTAGAAGAGTACAGCAGATCTCCACTAATCAAGACATTTGAGATGATAAATCATATAGCACTAAATGCTGTCCTTTCCTAGTGAGCTTGTGGTCCAGCTAGACTATAGGGTGCACACAGGGAGAAGAAAAATGCTACAGAAACATGGACGTGGAATGTCTCACTGTGACCCAGACTTGAAGAGACATAAAAATAAATTGCAAGAGGAAATTCGTTCAGTACTGACAGGAGATATTTAATATCTTTTGTAGGCATTTCATCATTGGTTAGAAGATTAGGTGACCTCTAAAGTTTATTCCAGCTATGAAATCCTTCATTTCAGTTACACTATACAGAATGTTTTGTGTCATCTATGACCACATAGTGGCAGATGGAAGCTTCTTGAGTTCTTGTGTGCATGAATTAGATTATCATTGACTCCCTGGAGGGAGGCTTTCTAGTATGCAACTGCTACCAATAAAATAATATGAGACTCAAGACACAGAGGGTACTCAGGGCAGCACTGCCCTTTGCAGAACAGAACTTCAACTCCATAGTCATTTTCATCATCTTTCTTCTTTGGTTACAGCCCAGATACTCTTGTTCAGACAGTTATTTAGAGAAGTAGAGACTTTAGTCTTGTGGAGAGTTTCGCACATGCAGGCAGGAATATTACATGTGCCCATTATCATTATAGAGTGAGCTCATATTTCATCCTGCATAAGAGACCTTTTTATTTTCTCAATTTTCCTCTACTGTAATCTTTGGACCACTAAGATCCTTATTGTAAATTTGCTTTGATCTTGTGAAGTAGGTTTTAATAATTTATCTAGGCCCAACCCTTGGGATTACTGGTTAGCTTTCCAGTACCCAGGTAAATTATGTTTTGCTTTATTTTCTTTTTTTTAAGTTTTTGGCCGAGACTAGGTTTAAACCCACCACCTCCCGTATATGGGGCTGGCACCCTACTCCTTTGAGCCACAGGCACTGCCCTTCCTTTGGTTTTTGGTGTGGATTTTTTTTAATGGTTTATGTTGAGAGGCCATTTCTTTGTCTGAATTGATAACTTTATTTAACCTTTCAAAGCTTATTTTATTTTTTTATTTTATATTAAATGAAATTGTACATTAATGCATTTATGTGGTACAATGTGCTGATTTGTTATACAAGGTGGAAAGCTAACATCAAACTTATTAACATAACCATCACCTTACTTACTTATTTGTTGTGGTAAGACATTTATACTCTAATCTTAATAGTTTTGAAATGTACCCTTGCATTATGCACATTAGGTGAAGTCCCACCAAATACCTCCTCACCTCCTATTCTCCCTCCTCCCCTCCTCTCTCCTCCTCTTCTCTTCTTTTTTGTGGACTATGTTTTGTTTTCTCATTAGTATGAATGTGTAGGTGATTATATATTGGTTTCAAAATAGTATTGAGTACATTGGATACTTTTTCTTCCATTCTTGAGATACTTTACTAAGAAGAACATGTTCCAGTTCCATCCAGGTAAACACAAAAGATGTAAAGGCTCCTTTCTTTTTATGGATGCATAGTGCTCCATGCTATACATATACCACAATTTGTTAATCCATTCATGGGTCAATGGGCATTTGGGCTGCTTCCATGACTTGGCAATTATGAATCGGGTTGCAATAAACATTCTGCTGCAAATGTCCTTGTTGTAAAATGATTTTTGATCATCTGGGTAGATACCTAGTAGAGGAACTGCAGGATAGAAGGGTAAGTCTACTTTTAGTACCTTGAGTATTCTCCAAACTTCTTTCCAAAAGGGACATATTCACTTGCATTCCCACCAGCAGTGTAGAAGTGTTCCCTTCTCTTCACATCCATGTCAACATCTGTAGTTTTGGGATTTCATGATGTGGGCTCTTCTTCCTGGAGTCAGATGATATCTCAAAATGGTTTTGATTTGCATTTCTCTGATGATTAAACATGATGAGCATTTTTTTCATTTGTTTGTAGGCCATGAGCCTGTCTTCTTTAGAGAACATTTTGTTCAAGTCTCCTGCCCAGAAAGAAATGTCTTTTTTTTTTTTTTCTCATTGATTAGTTTGAGTTATCTTTGGATTGTAGTTATTAGACCTTTGTTGGAAATACAACCTACAAATATCTTCTCCCATTATGAAGGAGGCTGTCTGCTTGCTTTATTTACTGTGCTCTTAGCTATGCAGAAGCTAAGCTCTTAGCTTAGATTAATCAGATCTCAATAATATATTTTTGGTATTGCTTCAATTGCTGGGAGTGGATAAATGGGAATGTCCTATACAAAATTCTCCCAGGCCAATTTCTTCAAGTGTTTCCCCTGCACTCTCTTCTAG
Organism: Arctocebus calabarensis; assembly: GCA_963573935.1. Taxonomy (NCBI): domain Eukaryota; kingdom Metazoa; phylum Chordata; class Mammalia; order Primates; family Lorisidae; genus Arctocebus; species Arctocebus calabarensis. The sequence goes on from CAUYON010020244.1 coordinate 22,166, forward strand.
TATTTTTATACTTTCATGTTTTAAGTTTAAATCTTTTATTCTGTGAGAATCAATTTTTGTTGATTGTGAAAGTTTGTGGTCCAGTTTGAATCTTCTACAGTGTGCCAGTTTGAATCTTCTACAGTGTGTCTGTAGGCCATGTGTAGGGTTAGAAATCCCCACATGTATGATTTGCTGACCCTGGGCTACTGGAACAGCTCCTCCTTGCAGCACACATCACCACACTTCCAACGGGGCTGTCCCTCTAATGCCGTCTCCAGACCAGAGGGGGTGAGTCACACCACCCTTCTTTCCCCGCACGACAGGCTCAGCTCCTGCCCGCAGCCCTTCAGGAGACAGAAACCAGCAGTGTCAGTTGCAGGATGGGGAATTTTCACCCCTTTGCCCCTGAGTGGGTGGGAGCTTCCCACAGAGGCCCCGCCTGCCCTGCACCCAGGCCCCCACTATCCTCATCTGTCTCCCACAGCTGCTCCATGCTTCCTACCACACCTCCAAGCTGCTGGTTTGGAACCTAGAACAGACTAAAAAAAACTCAGGTAAGTTGGTATCCCATGATTGCACTAATGTACACAGTTATGATTTAATAAAAAACAAACAAACAAAAAAACTCGAGGCACCTTAAAAACGATAGGTTTTGGGAAAATACCATATGCACCAATATTTGCACTGAAAGAAACAGGAAGAGCAACACCAATTCTTTGGGTATGAACTTTGGCCTGTTTGGGACCTTCCAGGGGGTGATGATTACTATATAGTGGGGTCAACAGCTTTTGACTGGGCTTCTGCACCCACACACACATGCACATATGCACGTAATCATGTGCATGAATGCACACGCATATAGGTACGTGCACACATACACTCTGCCTCTGTGTGCACATAACCAGCTGGGGAGGCTGGGAGGGATGGCACCACTGTGGGAGGGCCAATGGTCACACTTCTGCAAAGAGCTCCAGCCGCCCCCTAAACAGAAATCGGACCTTGCTGCCGAATCCCTTTTCTCATCGGCCTTTCTCCAAAAAGGGCACCTGTATCTCAGTATGGGCAGAATCATGCCCCCGGCAGGAGAGGAAAGGGGCTGGGGGACCTGCCCACAAGGACTGCCAGCTGCATAGGGGGAGGGGCCAGAGGCACCCTGCCCCCCACTACTCTGCCTGCCACAGAGGGACATCAAAGCTCCATCCCATGCAGGGCACCAGGAGGAGAGATGACTCATGACTAAGTGAGGGGAGGACTCCTCTCAGGATGGCAGCCAGCCTGTGGGGAGTCAACAGGTGGCAGACCAAGGTCATTCAGAGCTTCTACAGGACAGAGGTGCTGGAGAGGAACTAGTATTTAATCCCCCCAGACCCCCAGACCTAATGTCAGAAGGACATTGCCAGTTCTCCATGGCAAGTCACACATCTAAGAAACCTCCCAGAGCCACATGAGCACATGTCTATGTGGAACCAGGGTACCAAGAAGCCCCTAGTTGAAGATGCTACCAGCACCAGCATCACCTGCTTCTCAGCACCACCCTCTCCCCGACCACGTCCAGTGCTGGTTTGCTCACTGGCCTTTCCACTTGTCTGGGACACATCTGTGCCTTGGAGCTCAGTGTTGGAGGGGGCTCTGGACTCCAGCCCCACTCCCTCTGGGGGTGACCCTTGATAGATGGTCTTGGGAGATCTGAGGCCAAGTGTGCTGGATTAATGCATCTGAGAGAAGGCCACAGTTCACAGTCCAAATGGAACTGGCCCAGCACACGGGAGAGACCTTGTGAACAATGGGTCTCACACCACCTTCTTGGGAAGCTCTGGGCTGTGGTTGGAGACTTGACTTGCTGTCACACAGGTGTGATCTGCACTATGCCACTGCACAGGGTGGCCCCATGAATTACCGAACTGCTGGGTGTCAGAACTGTCTAGCGCAAACTGGACCATACCCAGGGGGGCTGAGAAAAAACAAGCATCTAGAGTAGTGCACAAGGAAGATGGGCCTGGGAGGGCCCTGGCTCTGGAGAGATAGCTCTCCCCCCCCACCCCCGCACCCACTCCTCTCTCATTCCACTCTCTCCACCTGCAGGCCCTTGTCAGGACCGGGTTAAACATGTCCCAACCTCGCTGGTCACTCTGAGTCTCTCCTGAGAGCCCTAGGGTATGATGGGGGTACTATAATATAGGGGAGGATAGCCCCAGAAACCTGGGGAGCAGGTAGATGTCACTGGAACCACCAACTTCCAAAAAATGACAGAAAGTGTGTGCTTTCTGGACCGCAGACTCCTCAACTCAAGATGAAGGAACAGCAGGGCTCATCACCAGAGGGTCATAGGGCCACAGGAGAGAGCTAAGTGCTAAAACATCCTTGCTCCTTGGTCTTCCCATTATCATCCTCATGTCTATGCTGTTCATGTTCACAGCATGAACCCCAAGTGGAATACTTTCCTTGTGTTCATGCTGTGACCTACGCCCCCTCCCCTGCAGCCAAGCTGAGTCCTGCAGGTATTTGGGTTGGAAGCAAGGTCCACACCTCCTCTTAAGAGGGCACCTGCTGGGGTTCTGGGGGAATCAGACTCTGAGAAAGAGCAATGGTGGGTGGATAGATGATCTTTTTCCCCCCTGCTCTATTTCACTCCTGTGGGCTAGAACTGGTGAGGCCCTTGAATACTGCAATAGCAAACCATGGGGCCTAGGCGTCTCTACCCCCAATTCCTACCCTGGGTCAACAGCAGGGAGCACACAGTCAGCCAGCAGGGCTCCCAGGAGAAGCCAGGAGGAACAAAACAAAAACTGGTTAGCTTGGCCCATTTCTTTCCAGGTGTCTGTCTGTCTGTCTGTCTGTCTCTCTCCTCTCTCTCCTCTCTCTCTCTTCTCCTCTCTCTCTCTCTCTCTTTCTTCTCCTCTCTCTCTCTCTCTTTTCCTCTTTCTCTCTGTCTTTGTTTCTCTCTCACACACATACAAGCAACCGCAGTCCTCTTTCTCAGTCTCCTCTTCTAAGAAAGGAACCAGCTAAATGCTTCAAAGCAGACACAGGCTATGGCTCTGAGGGGGACATTTCCATGTGTGGTCACCCAGGCGAGCCATGCAGGATGCCAGAGAGGAGTCCAGCATCTGGTCATCCAGCCTGGGCATCTGCAGCCAGGTCCAGGCCTTCTGGTGTAAGTACAGCATGCTGGACACTGCATGGGCTGACAGCCTCAGGAGGAGTCACCAATCCTTCTCCACAGGAAAGAAAGAGCCATGTCGGAGACTCAGGAGGAAGCACCACAACTTGAGAGGAGAGGAGAAAATCGAGTAGCCAAAACAGAGACCTAGAGCTCAGAGCGGCTGGGCCTGGCCTTCCTCCATTTACTTCTCCTTTTCCCTCCTGGATCCTCTCCAGGCTTGTCTCTCTGGGTAGAGTCAGGAAGAGCCTGAGCTCTACAGCCTGTCCTGCATACAGGCCTCCCCCAGTCCCTACAGCACCCTGACAGTGGCCAGGGCCACTCTCAGGTCCAGTCAAAGAAAGAGCCTCTCCAGCACCTGGGTGCCCTCCGCACCATACTCTCACGCAGGTACACATGCCTTTTGGTAAAGCAATATATTTTACTAGCATCTCTCCAATCCCACTCCCAGCCCAGGGTAATGAAAGGACTTCCACTCAAGTCTCAGCCCAGCAGGTCACAGAAAACAGTCGCCTTCCTGCCACCTACCGGCTTGGTGCCAGTAATCCACCTGACCTGAGGGCAGTTTTCTCTGTCCTCTCTGGGGAAGCCTGGGACCCAGTCAGGGTCCCTTTCCTGGGTCTACCAGGAACCTCACTCCAGCTCCCCAGAGAAGGGGAGGGGCTGCAACAGGCAAAGCCAAAGTCCCTGTACCCTCTGAACATAAGGGGCGATCCCCAGGGATGGGACAGGCTTACTGGGGTTAAACAGCCTGCTTGGTTTGCCCAGGCCCCCGTGCAGTCTCTGGGCAGCCTTGGACTCTCTGCTATCTGCTGCATTGCTGGCCCGGCTGGTGCTGAGGTGGGCATGTGGGATGCAAAGGCACTGGCTCACCTGACACCCATCTTGCAGTCCATCACACAAGGCAAGTTGAAGTCGGCCAGCGGATCATCCATCTGGTTGTAGTGCTCTCTGTCCTTCACCATGTCATCATAGTAGGCAGGCACGAAGGACCTCAGCACATCTGCCATCAGCCGGACCAGGCAGCACAAGTCTGACTCACAGTGCTTCTTCAGGATCCTGCCATTGGCAGCTGCCTTGAAACTCCCTGCAGAGCGAGTGCAGAAGGCCCTGTGTCCCCAGCTGTGGTCAGCTGGCAAAGGCTCAGTGCCTGGGCACCCCAGAGATACTGTCCCCTGGGGCTAGGTAAGCCAGGGACTGACTGAATGTTCGCATTGCCACTGTGGACAAAGCACTTTAAAGGGTTTGGGTTCAAGTTCAGTCTCTCCACTCACTGCAACTCAAGATGGAGTAAAAGCAGTGCTCACCACCAGAGGGTCAAAAGGGCCACAGGAGAGAACTAAGTGCCCAAACCTACTCGCTCCTTGGTCTTCCTGTTATCATCTCCACCTCCATCATCATCCTGCTTCCCATTAACAACAGTATCTCAGCCTAAGCTGAGAAACCCTGATGGTACAGGATTCAGAGCAAGGGTGGGGAGATGGAGTGGGCTGGGAAGTGGGGACCTAAGGCTCAGCCCACATTGGCAGTGCTCCTTTTTGTAGGTATTTACAAAAGATGTCCCCTTTGTATCTGCGGTCAGAGACATGACCTGTGTTGGCCTGGAAAGAACCCATAGGCTGGTGAAGTCACAAAGGCCAAGTCCACAGCAGCTACTAAAATGTCCCTGGTGGACAATGCATCCAAAGGGCCCCACACATGGGCTAAATGACTCTGGGGTCTTGGCTCTGGATGCTCCTCCTCCCTTGTCACTGTTGACCCAGTTGGGAGACAGCACCCTGACCCAGCTACTGGTGACTTCCACCTGGCACCTGCACATGGTTCTGCAGATGTGGGGGTGGGTGACTTGTCTGCCTTTTCCACCAGCTATAGGCTCCTTTGGGGAAGAGACTATGTTTCTATTAATGTAACCCCTAGGACCATGGCAATGCAGGCACACAGTAGGCACTCAGTTGAAGCAGTTAGCTTTGCCTCTTTGTCCAGGATGACAAATGGTAGGCAAGCTATAAATATTGATGGCTTCATTTCTCTTGTTGAGTAAAATTGGAAGGGAGAGGAAAGAGATTGGGAGAGACAGAGAGACAGTGACTGTGGGGAAGCATGTGTGGTCTGGGAAAAGGGTGGCAGGGCACAGGCTCTCGAGAAGGCAAGAGAGAGGGCAGGTGTCCGTGTTCATTTACAAGACAGTGCTGAGGCCACATCTTGAAAGTGGGGCTGCAATTGCAGACTAGTATCTCGGACAGAACCTATTCTGGAGGCTTTCATCTCAGGGCAGGGCACCCAGGCCCCATACCAGCCCATCTGAAAGGTGGATCATGCTGTGGGGAAGTGCAGGGGAGTGGTGGAGGGGTACTGGCCCCCCAACCAAAGCAAGTGACATGGCCTCAGGTGCTCCTGGAGGAATGTTGCCCTAAGATGGAAAAACTTCTTTCTCTGTGGACATGCCTGGGCTAGTAAGAACATTCAGTTAGATGTTCACAGAAGGAAGTAACCAGAGGGCTTCTCAGGGTGAAGCTGAGGGTTGGGCACTTGCAGAGGTTATGGGAAGAAGTACTCTGTCCTTTTCTCTTTTTAGAATATGGCTATGTTTCAAATTTTGAGGAACTATTCAGACAGAACAGACAGCCAGACACTGTTGTAGTTAAGTCTGCAGCAACATGTTGAGAAAGTATGTTTAATTTAGATTAACTATATATGTATCCAGCAGCATCTGTGCTGAACAAAGTTTTCATGGTAGCTTCTGCTGTTTCATCATTATGCGTTCCTTTTTTCTATTTATATACTTTTATTTGATCAGTGTGTATAAAAACACCCAATAAATGTGGGTTGTCAATGAGTGCCTGAGCGAGCCTCAGTCTTCCTTTCAATAATCATTTTGTGTGCAGCGCTTCCTCTGTGTCCCTGATCAGTTACATTCCAAGGTCATCTACAGAGCAGCATCTACCTGTGTGTCCTGCCAGTTGGATCCAGTGGTACTTCTTCCTGAAGGACATGACAAATGGAGACCAATGCACCATATTTTTTATTTTCCTCCATGATTTTCTCTAGAAATAAGCAAATGAAAATTCTACATTAGAAAGACGACCACTGCTTTCTGGTTAGGATGAATTCAAACCAAGGACTCTCACTGCCTGTGGCCACAGCACAAAAAGGGCCTCTGGCACAGGTGCCCTTGGTAGGCTCCAAGGACCTTGCTGCCATCATTCATGTGGCGCTCCATCAGTGGTGGCTTTGCCCCATTTTACAAACAGGCTGAGCTCAGGGGATCTTCCCTCATCCTAGGAGCAACAGCCCCTCCTAGGAAGACTAGAGAGGGCAACTATCACACACATGGCTGCGACAATTCACTGCACCTTTTATTTATAGAGGCACCAGCAATAAACAGAGGCATCTCTTTGTGTGAGTGGTTTGAGGAGATACTTCAACGGATCCTCCAGGACAGCATCCCCACCCGCAGTTTCAGTGTCACAGCTGTTTCCTCTTTTCTGTGCTTCTCCCTCTCAGCCAGGCCCGTGTGTGTGTGTGTGTGCGTGTGTGCGCGTGCACAGGTGCATGCATGTATGTGCACGTACATGCCGTGTGTTTGGGAAGAATGGGGACTTTGGGCAGAAAGCACCTTATTTTCCCAACAAGCATGCAAGGTAGTTATTGTTTCCATTTGGTACAGCCTATGTCTCAAAGAAGTTGAGTGACAAAACTGGAATTTAAATTCTCCTCTGTACAGCGATTCAAAACACACACACAAAATCCTTTTATTCCTCAGCAAGAAACATTTCTTTAGAAAAAAAATCCCTATGTTACTCATTTTTTTTATTTTTATTTTTTATTGAATCATAGCTGTGTACATTAGTTCAATCATGGGGTACAGTGTGCGGGCTTCACCTGCAATCTGAGATATTTTTATCAACCTGATTGACATACCATTCATGATATTTTCTCAGTTACTCTTAATAAGCACAGACCATGGAGATGAAGATCAAGTGTCCCCCAAACACATCAGCCCTAAAGGAAGAGACGAGAATCTGAATGAGAAGAATTTCGTATTCCTGAGAAAGTGGATCCCTGATCAGCAAAGCCACCAGGAACAGAAGCCACAGGACTCTGAGCAGGGAGGATGGAACAGCACCTGAGATTCTGCAGAAGAGGGAGATGGGGGTGACCCTGGCCTGCGGGGAGGGGGTAGTGCCTTGAACATTCATATGTCCACTCCCTGCCCCAAGGAGAGAGTGGACACTGCTGGCTCCCAAGGTGAAATCAATGTAAAATTGGCTTCCTTTTTTTTTTTTTTTTTTTCTCTCTCTCTGATGAAACTTGTTGCTTCTGTCATCAGGTTTTCAAGTTAAAAGTCTATTTAAGGGGAGAAATTCTTCCTTAGTAACTCTGGCAATTTTTATCCCCATGCCAGAAACCCTCATCCCACCACTGCCAAGATCAATTCTATTCTTAAGAGAGTGCCTGGGAGGCCATGTGACAAAAGGACTGGGTCTTTACTGACCAGGGTGTTTTTCTAGGATCCTTCTGATGGAGATCACCAAAGAAGGCTAATGCAGAGGAGGCATTTTTTATCTAAGCATCCAGCAGGCTGCACAAACAATCAGAGTGGACAGTGCACGCGGGCAACAATGCAAAGGCCTCAGTACAGAAGGTGAGCTGAGCGGTGCTTGCAGGGAGGCCATTAGGTAAGTCCAGAGGAAAACTGCACAACTAGTCACCACCTGCAGGTCACATCCCTGCAACAGAGCTCAGAGCATGGGAGAGTCTGACGCAGGACAGAGGACACAGTGGTCTTGATCCAATGCCCACCCCAGCCCATGAAACTGCCCCATTACGGAACAACCGACCCCACAAATGTCCTTCTTCATGCCCCTCTCGGAGACTAAATCTCTTCTGTCCAGTGGAGGATAGGTGGTCCACCAGGCTCCTGAAACTGACACTGTTTGACTCTGGAAAACAACCTTCTCTCATCCCAACAGCAATGGCCTCTCCAAAGCAGACTAGACAGGGCCTTTGTCACCCAGCTGCAAGTGTTGGTTTGCACTGTGTGTGTGACACAATGGCAAACCATCACCGGTGGAGACCAGTTCCCACAGCCTGCAGGGGTCATGCAAAGACTGCTCACTGCTGAAAGAAAGGACCGTGCAGAAGCTGCACCCAACAGAGGCAGTTTGGGGACAGACTCAAGAGACGGGAAAAGGAGACCGTAGCAGGCTTGGGTGCAAAGGCCTGGGTGCTTGGACTTGGAGCAGTTGGGAACCAGACCTGTGGGAAAGGGGACCTGAGGGACAGAGAGATGAAGAGGGCAGCAAGTTCGACTGCAGCTTCCAGGAGAAGCCTGCACTCAGGAGATCATGGTATACTGAGGCTGGCCAACCTGATCCTGACTCCTTCCCTCCTCACTGGCTGCCCTCCACCAAGTTCCTGGTCTTTTTTTGGTGTGTGTGTCATGGGGGGGGGGGTGATGAGCAAGGTCTCGCTCTATTGCCCTGGCTAGAGTGCAGTGGCATTATCACAGCTCACTATAGCCTCAAACTCCTGGTCTCAACTGATCCTCCTGCCTCAGCCTCCTGAGTAGGTGGGGCATACAGGTACGCCACCACCATGCTTCTCCTATTTTTCTATTTTTTTTACAAAGATGGGGTCTACCATGTTGTCCAGGATGGACTCAAACTCCCGGCTTCAAGTGATCTTTCTGTCTTGGCCTCTAACAGTGTTGGGATTACAAGTGTGAGCCACATACCTGGCTCCCAATTAACTTTGGGACCCCTTTCTCTTATCTGTAAAATGGGAATAACACATAGATTCCCTTCATCCCAGAAGATAAAACTATTATAAGATGGGGCAACTGTGGTGTTTTTGGAAGTTTTTAGCCTTCTGTGTTCCAAAAGGGGGCACAGGTGTCTCTGTAGTTGCCCTGGGAACAGCCTGTCTGGTGCTAAGAAGAGGCATCACAGTGAACCCTGAAAAATAAAGACTATGAAGCCTCAGGCTGGGTCAGAACCACTGGTGGGATGCAGCTCTTCAAGACTCACAAGGCTCATGGGTAGCGACCTGTGACTCTGGAAGGCAGGAGGGAACAGATGCTTGGGAGACACGAGGCTTGACGCCAGCAGGGTCATTTGAAGTTGTGAAACCTCTAGTTCCTGATCTTCCCTGCAGAGGCCAAAGAGGAGAGGGGTGCTCCTGGGTGGGGGTTCCTCTGACAGCTTGGGACCCAAGAGCCTTTCCACATCACAGTGCTCTGAGCAAACGGGGCCTTGTTCTGTTTGTCTGTACCCCCCCACATCTCCTCCACTTCTTCTCCTCCACATCTCCTCCACCATGAAAACAGCCCCCATGTGAGTCTCTCGGCCCATCCTAAGGCTTCCCTGCCTGGACAAAGGCTGAGGATATCCCACTTATGAGGAGCGCCACATGTTGCACCGGGGACTTCTTTGCTCTCTGCTGGCAGCAGTGTGCAGGGCTTTCCCCGTGGTTTTAAAATAACAGTGCCCAGGCAGTGGCTGTGTGATTGCTAAATAGTAAACAGAAAGCACATTTCAGGTCCAGGCTGGGAAAAGGAGGGCTGTAGGGGGAACACTCACCGGCCCACCCCAGTCCATAGGAGCAAATACAAACAAAAGGACTGGAGGTTACCAAAAAGTCAATTCCCTTCCCATGTCCAGGAGACCCCAACCATGGCAGGAACCAAACTTACTCTTGGCAGGGGCTGCCTCCCAGGAGCAGGTCAGGCTGACAGTCTTCCCTCCAAGCACCTCACTGGAGGAAGCCACAGTCCCTAGAAATGGATTCCAGGCCTCTTCCCCCAGCTAAGTCAGGTGACAAGGCAAGAAAGCATCCTGTGCAGAGAAATTTCTCACTCTTCGCTCTGGTCCTCTCCCAAGGCAGAGTCTCAATAGCAGCCTCTGTCACTTCTCTGTCTGAAATCAGACCACAGTTCCAGGTCGCCAGCTTCTCAAGCAGAACTTCTGGGAAATACAAAAGCAGCCTTCAAAGGCCTTGAACATGGTGTGGAAAAAGGCACTGACCACCTGCCCAGGGCAGAGCTAACTGGTCATCTGGGCATCCTCTATGGACCCTTCTCAGAGTGTCACAGCTCTGTATGCATGGCAGGCCTCCACGGGCTCCTCTGTGCTGGTGGGTGTTCCTACGTGAGCCTGAGGCAGACATGGCCAGCTCTACTGTGACCCTTGCTTGCCCAGCCTAGCCAAGGATGTGCTAGTTGTTCATCCTAAGTCTGTGGTGTTACAATGCAGAGGGACTCATGCTGCTGGCACTGCTTTTCTCATCTCTTGGGGAGATGGCAGGGCTCATTTCTGTAGACATGCAAACACATACACCAGCCCCACTGCCAACATCTGGTGTGTGCACTAGTTTCTGTTACCATTTATGGAGCTCTAAGTGAAAGGCACCAGCCCAGTATGGCCTTGTTCTGATCCTTTTTTTTTTTTTTTTTGAGATAGAGCCTCAAGCTGTCCCCCTGGATAGAGTGTCATGGCATTACAGCTCACAGCAACCTCCAATTCCTGGGCTCAAGCGAATCTCCTGCCTCTGCCTCCCAAGTAGCTGGGACTACAGGCGACCGCCACAACACCCGGCTATTTTTTTTTGTTTGGGTTGCAGCCGTCATTGTTGGTTGGCGGGCCCAGGCTGGATTCGAACCCGCCAGCTCAGGTGTATGTGGCTGGCGCCTTAGCCTGCTGTGCCACAGGCACTGAGCCCTTGTTCTGATCTTTCCAATAACCTGATGACAGAGAGGAGTATTTTCAACATTTCACAGAGGAAGAGTCCGAAGTTCAGATTACCTCCCCAAAGTCCTTCCCTTTCGTGCCGTGATCCTCTTGCCTCAGCCTCCCAAATAACTGGGACTATGGGTGCCTGCCACCACACCCATCTAGTTTTTCTATTTTTTAGCAGAGATGAGGTCTTGCTCTTGCTCAGGCTGGTTTCAGACTCCTGAGCCACCGTGCCCAGCCATAGCTGTCTCTCAAAACCCCAATATA
>CAUYON010020245.1:0-12715 GCA_963573935.1 Arctocebus calabarensis
GTTGTGGCGGGCGCCTGTAGTCCCAGCTACTTGGGAGGCGGAGGCAAGAGACTCGCTTGAGCCCAGGAATTGGAGGTTGCTATGAGCTGTGATGCCATGGCACCCTATCCAGGGTGACAGCTTGAGGCTCTGTCTCAAAAATATATATATATATTTGCGTGCAGATAGTATTAAAAGATACCTGTAGTAAAATTAGCCAGGAGTGGTGGCAGGCACTTGTAGTCCCAGCTACTCGGAAGGCTAAGGCAGGAGGACCATATGAGCCCAGGAGGTTGAGGTTGTGAGCTATGAGATGCCACCGCTACACTCCAGCCTGGGCAACAGAGTGAAACTCAGTCTCAAAAAAGAAAAAAAAGAAAGAGATCCAGAAAAAGAGTAGGTCTAGCAGAAATCTGACAATCACAACCCGGACCCCCAATTATATGACTCACAAGATAAATGAGGTTTTTATTCAAGGAAGGGAAAGACCCAGAAAAATATTCTCTTTAAAACTCAGATTTGGGCTCGGAACCTGTGGCTCAATGGGCTAAGGCGCCAGCCACGTACACCTGAGCTGGCGGGTTCGAATCCAGCCTGGGCCTGCCAAACAACAATGATGGCTACAACCAAAAAATGGCCGGGCCTTGTGGCGGGCGCCTATAGTCCCAGCTACTTGGGAGGCGGAGGCAAGAGACTCGCTTGAGCCCAGGAATTGGAGGTTGCTGTGAGCTGTGATGCCATAGCACTCTATCCAGGGTGACAGCTTGAGGCTCTGCCTCAAAAAATAAATAAATAAATAAATAAAACTCAGATTTGGAGTGGTGGCTCACACTTACAATCCTAGCACTCAGGGAGGCAAAGGCAGGTGGATCACCTGAACTCAGGAGTTCAAGACCAGCCAGAGCAACAGCGAGACCCTATCTCTAAAAAATAGCTGGGTGTTGTGGCAGGCACCTACAGTCACACCTACTCAGGAGGCTGAGGCAAGAGAATCGCTTGAGCCAAATAGTCTGAGGTTGCTGTGAGCTATGACTCCATGGCACTCTAGCAAGGGTGACAAAGTAAGACTGTCTTAAAAAAAAAAAAAAGCTCAGATTTGAAGAGAAAAACTAGAACAAGAAGAGGCTAGAGAAAAGGAGCACATTCCAGAGAGATGCTAAGTGCTCCTTGGCCATCAGGTGCATCCTTTTGGTGGGTGAAACTCATCTCTGGCCAGCACTAGCATAACAACATAAAGCTGACCCCGGCACACTCTGCACTCCGCTGAAGCCAAGCCTGGATGCTCTGTCATCAGGGCAGAGGGACTGCACACCCAAAGCCCCCCAGAGACCCAACCTGACTTTAAATCCAGTCCTGCAAACAGCAGCAGCAAGATCCTCCTTGGTGCATAACCTCAAAAGAACACTGAGGGGGACGATGCTCAAATACCCCAAAGCCTGAATGTCCAGATTCCCAGAAGATGATTTCACTCGCTTGCTTCATGATAAAGCACTGAGTCTTCCCAGGGTTCATAAAGGTCCCTGCACAAACACCAGATGGCCCACAGCTGTTGCTTCCCAGAAAGCCCACCAGCCTATCTTGGCAATTCACTGCCAAGAAAACTTTAGTCAGCAAGAGAAGGTACCAGCTCTCTGAAATCTGCAAGTCTGAAATTGGCCTTGGCCCACAGAGCAGAGGTAAGGAAGCAGCTGCTCTCCCGCTGTCCCCAGAGGGGGTGATGTCACTCATGGTAGGCACAGGCTACAAACTAAAAGCCTAGATGTGTGAACAAAAGATTTCCCAAACCAGGGACCACAGAAATAGAAGGATCCTTCAGTTCACTGGAAAACCACAAGACAGTAGGAAACGTACACAGCAACCTATCGATTTGAAGCCCCAAAGGGGACCTAAAGTTTAATAGTCAGTAATGAAACCATCTATTGGCAGGGAGGGTTGACAGCAGCATCAGATCAACGTCTTGCTCTGTCTCGCAGCACTTCTGCTACCCTCAAACCCACAAGAAACAGGGCACTGCTCTAGGCCACATGGTCACACAAACCAGCTCCCCAAAAGGCGAGGAAACCTTTCTTGGCACACAGCAAGCCTCCCACTGTTGCTGAAAAGCCTCAATTCAAGTTATCTTAGGAACAGCAGAGTATGCACCATGTAGGGTACAGACAAAGAACCAGGCACAGTCTCTGCCTCCCACAACCTGGGAAGCCTCACAGATCCACACATCTGAAATGATCTAAAAACACAAGAGGAAAAGTTAAAGTTAATCAAATCAAGGTCAAGCTATATAGTGCATATGCTGTAAGTCATCAAAAAGGGGGGCTGGTGATGCCTGGGCCACTGGGAGGCTTCACAGCAACTGACCTTGAATGAGCCTTGAAAACCCAGTGGACCTGTAATCCTAGCGCTCTGGCATGCCATGGTGGGTGGATTGCCTCAGCTCATGAGTTCAAGACCAGTCTGAGACTGAGAGAGAACTTGTCTCTAAAAATAGCCAGACATTGTGGTGGGGGGCTATAGTCCCAGCGACTTGGGAGCCTAAGGCAAGAGAATCGCTTAAGTCCAAGAGTTTGAGGTTACCATGAGCTGTGACATCACCGCACCCTACTGAGAGTGACAAACTCTGTCTCAAAAAAGAAAAGAAAACCTGGTGGAATTCAAAGAGGAAACGCAGAAAAAGGAGGATGTTCTGGGTGAGGAGAAATATGAACGAATACAAGAAGCAGAACTGACAAAAACCACTCTCCAAAGAAAAACTTAGGCCTCAATAGTCAGTCCAAAGGCTAGGCACCCATAGCACAGTGGTTACAGCACCCGCCACATGCACTGAGGCTGGTGGATTCGAATTCAGCCCTCAGGCCTGCTAAACAACAATGACAACTGCAACAACAACAAAAAATAGCCGGGCTTTGTGGCGGGTGCCTGTGTTCCCAGCTACTTGGGAGGCTGAGGCAAGAGAATCGCTTAAGCGAAAGAGTCTGAGGTTGCTGTGAGCTGACACCACAACACTATACCCAGGGCAACACAGTGAGACTCTGTCTCAAAAAGAAAGAAAAAAGAAAGAAAGAAAGAAAAGTAGCAAAGAGTTTTGAAAAGTTGACACCTTCTGCCAAGGAGACCACATCTGGACTGATGACACTGGCGCATGTGAGTGGGGCCTCCCAAGCCAACCCCATCCGGAACCCACACTGCTGACTTCTCAGAGCCTGCTCAGGAGCCCATTTTGTTCTCTTCACATCAGCCAGAGCCCCACGGGGGTTAGTTCCTGGCTCTCCACAACATAACTCCTGGGAATTTTCTCAGAAAAGGTTTATTCCTGGGCTAGCAGTAGCCCCTACTGCATAATAATGCCAACCTCCAGAGGCTGACCACCTGTAACAGCAATTCTCCTCACACCAGGGAGTTTTACTAGGAAACCACATGTCCCAGTCAAAAAACTCAGCACCAAGAGATTTGAGGAGGCAGAGGCTGCGGTTACTTTACCAAAGAAGCCCAGCTACGCATCACACTCACCATTTAGAGAACTACAGTACACACACACAATTTCCACATCTAGGCCTGGGCTCCCCGAACCAGCTCTTTCCAGATAGCATCTCTTACAGTTCCCAGTGCTAGGCAGAGGAAGGAAGTGGTAGGGGACAGGGAGTATGATGACAAGGTTCTGCCAACCTTGCCTCTGAAGGCCTGGTCTTCAACTCTGGAATATTGGGGAAGCTTAGAAAACAGGGCCATGGCAAAGGCACATGGTCCTCCCTGCATAGCACCACAGTCTTGAGGTTCAAAGGCCAACAGCTATACTACTTCAAAGTACAGAACTTTGAATAACCAAAACAAATGGACAAACAGTGCAAAACTCTTCTCAGCCTGTGAGCCCAGAAGTGGAAGGGACAGGCTGCCTCTCAGATTCAGCCCAGCTCCACTCAACAACTACAGGACACCAGACACTGGGTAAAGGTTCAGTCATATGATTTAAGACTTCCTGTGGAATTTGCAGACAAATTCCCTAAACCAGGGAGTGAGCTGGGCTTAAGCGTTGCTGACCCCACCCTGACCTGGGGGCCTCCTCAAGAGCAGAAGAGCAGGTGCCTGTGGCTCAACGAGCTAAGGCACCAGCCATGTACACCTGAGCTGGCGGGTTCGAATCCAGCCTGGGCCCGCCAAACAACGACGGCTGCAACCAAAAAATGGCCGGGCGTTGTGGCGGGCACCTGTAGTCCCAGCTACTTGGGAGGCAGAGGCAAGAGATTCGCTTGAGCCCAGGAATTGGAGGTTGCTGTGAGCTGCAATTGCCACGGCACTCTACCGAGGGTGACAACTTGAGGCTCTGTCTCAAAAAAAAAAGAAAAAAAAAGAGCAGAAGAGCATGTAGGTGTGGAGGAGCTGCCGGGAGGGAGGAAGGAAGGAGGGAAGTCTCTTCCCACCATCACAAGGAGGACTAGGGGAGCCACCAGAGAAAGCCTGCCTGGCCCACAGCGTACCACACCCAATGAGCGCAAAGGACCTCAGAGGGGCCGGAGCTCAGAACAATCAGCCAAAGTGAAACAGTGCAAGCGGACAAAAGCCAAGAGGCTACAGAATATATCTACCTACAAAAGAAGCTTCAGGAAAATGAGAGAAGGCATTTCTCAATTTCGGAAGGAGGTAGGCATTTTCCTTTCCACCAAACATGTTGAAGCTGCAAGCGCTTCATGGAAAAATTTTGGCACACCTTGCCTTTCTCCCCAGAGTATCCGACAGTGTGCCCGGCGGTCCAACCCAGCTCCCACAAACACTGGACAGTTACACCTTGCTCTACACTTCACCTTCAAGAGACCCTTCCACATCCTCTCCAGCTGTCAGTGAGCACACATCTGCTTCCCTTGGAGGTGCTGCACCTAATGTCACCCACTACCAATGGGACATAAGTAACAAGTCAACTTCTCAGACTTTTGTCAAAATAAGGGTATGTGGGACTTAGAATGAAGAGTATGGCAGAGCTGGGGGGCTCTCTGAAGAATGTACCCACAAATGACACAGACAGGGTAGGAGCCGTACTCTGTACCCAACACAGGGCGTTAATTCAGGGTCCCTCACTGTGAGCTGGGAGACATGGTCCAAAGCCCCACACCCTTCCTAAACTGTAAGAGAAGATCCATTGCATAGACTCTGTGGCCTGGATCCCATCCAAATCTACACAAAATGATAAAAAAGGGAAGATCTTTTTAAAAGAAACTGAGCTCTCTGGATTGCAATACAGTGTTTTCAGAAACTACTTTTTAAGAAAAACCCACCCTACACCCTCAGTCATACACATTTAAATGTAAAAAAGTGAACTGATGAGAAAAGAGCAACAGTCATAACACTTCCTGAGAAAGGCTCCAGAAACTACGTGAAGGTACCGTACTTCCTGCAACCCTGGCAGCAGGCAGCCCTTCCTGACTAATGCAAGACCTAAAGGCAAGTGTGGGAAATGAGTGTGATTCCCGTAGGTTACAAAAGACCAATGGCCTGCTGAACTCCCAAAACAAGTCCGGCATGAGAGGCCAAAGATGCCAGCACTCGCTTACATGCTGACCAGATGACTCTCCACCCAGCCTAGCCAAAAGGAAGTTGATTACAGTGGGGCTAGAAATCTAAAATATATTTATAACCCATAATAACTCTAGGGTAGCCAAATGCACCCAACACATTGCAGTGCCTGAGACCCAATCACACATCTACTATGCCGGGGTCCCCAGCAGCCCTGAAATCAACTCTTTTATGTGAATCAGAAAACACTATTTACAAGAGGATTATCCATCAGAATATTTTAATCCCAGACCGTTTTCCATCTGCCTACTGGCATACAACTGATTAAGCCTAATTCATCACCAGCTACAATGTGCTCAAGGACACACATACTTGCTAATGTTAATAAGGCTGGAATGGGAAAGCTGCTCAACTGTAATCCTTTCAATCCTGCAAGATTGGCCTGAAGTGAAGTAGCTCACACCTGTAATCTTTTTTTTTTTTTTTTTTAGAGACAGAGTCTCATTTCGTCGCCCTCGATAGAGTGCCCTAGCTTCACAGTTCACAGCAACCTCCAGCTCTTGGGCTTTGGCAATTCTCTTGCCTCAGCCTCCCGAGTAGCTGGGACTATGGGCGCCCACCACAACGGCCGGGTTCGAACCCACCACCCTTGGTATATGGGGCCAGCGCCCTACTCACAGAGCCACAGGCACCGCCCACACACCTGCAATCTTAAAGCAAGACCCTGTCTCTACTAAAAATAGAAAAACTGAGGCAAAAGGATAGCTTGAGCCCAAGTTGGAGGTTGCTATGATGCCACGGCATTCTATCCATCACAACAGCTTAAGACTGTCTCGCTCGGCGCCTGTGGCTCAACGGGCTAAGGCACCAGCCACGTACACCTGAGCTCGGGGGTTTGAATCCAGCCTGGCCCACCAAACAACAATGACGGCTGCAACCAAAAAATGGCCGGGCATTGTGGCTGGCACCTTTGGTCCCAGTTACTTGGGAGGCGGAGGCAAGAGACTCGCGTGAGCCCAGGAATTGGTGGTTGCTGTGAGCTGTGATGCCATGGCACTCTATCCAGGGTGACAGCTTGAGGCTCTGTCTCCAAAAAAAAAGAAAGACTCTGTCTCAAAAACATAAATAAAATAAAATAAAAATCCTGCAGGGTGTCACCTGTGGCTCAAGGAGTAGGGCGCCGGCCCCATATACCAGAGGTGGCGGGTTCAAACCCAGCCCCAGTCAAAAACTATAAAAATAAATAAATAGGCGCGGCGACTGTGGCTCAATGGGCTAAGGCGCCAGCCACGTACACCTGAGCTGGCGGGTTCGAATCCAGCCTGGGCCCGCCAAACAACAATGATGACAGCTGCAACCAAAAAATGGCCAGGCGTTGTGGTGGGTGCCTGTAATCCCAGCTACTTGGGAGGCGGAGACAGAAGACTCGCTTGATCCCAGGAACTGGAGGTTGCTGTGAGCTGTGATGCCACAGCACTCTATCCAGGGTGACAGCTTGAGGCTCTGTCTCAAAAAAAAAAGAAAGTTCATAGAAAGTTCCCTGTTTCAGTGCAGTGTGCCAACTTCCAGGTGCCCCATCAGGGCTGACGCTAACGTAGCCCTCTTTTCTGCTCCCAGTGACCCTGACTTCAAATATGCCCCCACCATGTCAGGCCTGAACCACTATCAAAGGAACTCCTACAGGGACTCTCAGGGTCTGTCTCTCTGGGTCTCTGGCCCAGAAGACTGACATGCTCCTTGCTCCTCTCTCCCTCCCTTCCTCCCTACTGGTATCCCCCAGTTAGCTCTGGGAAATGGTTTCAGTATTGGCTGGGATGCTCAGTCATTCACTATCATTCCTCAAACATCTGCTCCCCCTCTTCCTCACCTAGGCTACTCCCACTCCTCAGTCAAAATAGCTCCAAATGGCTAGTCCGAGCGCAATGGTCTTTACAACTAATTGATCACAACCAGTTACAGAGTCCTTTGTTCCTTTTCCACTTCCACTGCTTCACTTGACTAGCCTTTAAAAAAAAAAGGCTCCAATTGATTGCCATCAGGAAGCCTTCAATGACCTCCAGATGCCTTTCCTAGGTATTCCCTTGACCTTTTACCTACTATCCCGTAATGGTTTATGGGTCACAGCATCTTGGAGGCAGGGCTGTGTCTTTATCTTTGCTTCCTCAGTACCTAGCACAGAACAGCACAGATAAATGAATGGATCAGGCAGTCCCTACTGATGAGTCAGATGCTTGCTTAACAGGAAACAACAGTACTTCTAAATCATTAATTAGAAGTAATTTTAAATAGGGTTCTTTGTCTTTATAGCCATTTCTATGCCTGAAAGATAACAGCAGTAGTAAAAGAAATGGTCCCTTTGCTAGCTACGAAGATTTACCACCCCCTCCAACAACTGAGTCAGTCTTACAAGCTAAAATCTAAAATAATTTAAGCTCATGACTACACAGAACTACTAGTAATGAATCAATGATTAGTGAGTTACAAGAAACCACATCATTCGGGGAATGAGGAATTGGGAGGTGCAAATGAACAATGGAGAAGAAACGAAAGTCAGCAGCCAATGAAGGGTGAGTAGCCACAACAGACATGAATTACTCTGAACACCAAGGCTACAAAGATTCAGAAAAAAATCTGCAAACCAAATAAGGCAAAGAAAGGGTCAGAAACCTATAGTATCACTCAATACTGGTCAAAGCATTTATCCTCAGTCTTTACACAAGCATTGCTTCCAAGAATTATAAAACAAGAACTGCTGACTTTTTTTTTTTTTTGAGACGGAGTCTCACTCTGTCACCCTGAGTAGAGTTCCGTAGTGTCATCATAACTCAACCTCAAACTCTTGGGCTCGAGCAATCTCTTGACTATGCCTCCTGAGTAGCTGGGACTACAGGCCCCCACCACTATGCCTGGCTAATTTTTCTATTTTTAGTAGAGATGGGGTCTCACTCTTGCTCAAACTGGTCTTGAACTCCTAAGCTCAAGCAATCCACCCGACTCAGCCTCCCAAAGTGTTGGGATAATAGGCGTGAGCCATCCCTCCCAACCAGAACTGCTGACTTTAATACCCAAGAAACTGAGCCATTGATTAAATTGTTCACTCACAGAGACACAACCATCCCTCTCAGCATAATGAAGTAATATGGAGGCACACAAACTGCATCCATTGATATTACTTACAAAAAAAGACTTTAGGAAGTCATTTAAATTATTCCCACAGCCACACTGTCCTGTCCACCACCAAAACAAACAAACAAACAAAAATAAACACACACACACTCATATGAAATGCCTTTTTAAAAAGAATTTGTGAAAAAAATAAAAAGAAAAAGAATTTGTGGAGATTGCCCAGACATCCTTTAGTAATCAACTCCAATGGTTAATAATGAAATGTTTTTCATGTAGTTTAAACATATGAAGGAAAATGACAAAGTAAACTAAACATCCTGTCTTTAAGGGAAGAACTTTTTTTTTTTTTTTTTTTTTTTTGCTGGGGCTGAGATTGAACCCACCACCTCCGGTATATGGGGCCAGCCACAGGTGCCACCCGGGAAGAACATTTTTTGAAACTTTAAACCACATCTCAGTGGTTTGATGCCAGGATGTGGAAGTCATTTGACTTTCCTATCCACTGAAATGAACAGGTCTTTTACTAAACACCAAAGAAATGAAAATGAAATACAGAAAATAAGAGACCACCTCTTCTATACCCCGACTCCTACCAGGTTCACCAATGTGAAACTTTGAGCCATTCTTATAAACTTCCTAGAGTTTCATTCTGCCCTGAATCTATCATCTAAAAGTTCCCTAGGCTCGGCACCTGTGCCTCAATGGGCTAAGGCGCCAACCACCACACCTGAGCTGGTGGTTTCGCATCCAGCCCGGGCCTGCCAAACAACAATGATGGCTGCAACCAAAAAAAAAAAAAAAAAAAGGGCGGCGCCTGTGGCTCAGCGAGTAGGGCGCCGACCCTATATACAGAGGGCTGCGGGTTCAAACCCGGCCCCGGCGAACTGCATCAAAAATTAGCCGGGTGCTGTGGCGGGCGCCTGTAGTCCCAGCTACTTGGGAGGCTGAGGCAAGAGAATCGCTTGAGCCCAAGAGCTGGAGGTTGCTGTGAGCTGTGACTCCACAGCACTCCACCGAGTGCAATAGAGTGAGACTCTTGTCTCCACACACACAAAGAAAAATCCTACTCTCTCAAATGAACAGGCAAAGAGATCATAACCAATCCAGCAGTAAAGAGCACCCCCCAGCGGACAGATTGTAGTCTTTTTGGGAAAAAAAGAGAAGTCTATTAATTTGCTAGCAAATGAGGAGGTTGGCAGACTCCCATTTTAAAGTACTGACATCCTCCAGGTTTAAGGTCTTTTAATGGGACCTTAAAAGACTTTCCCATTTAAAGAAAGTAGGGTTTCTTGGAGAAATGGTTGATACCAGGTCTGGGGCAGGAATGGATGAACCTAAACATTTTGACATAATAGATAAGAAAGAAATCATCAGAGATCCCTAGGGTGATATGAAAAGGACTCAAGAGCCAATTCAAGAGGCTAAAGACAAGAGAATTTGAGCTTCAATAAGAGTGAAAATTTCACTGGATTAGAATGCATCTAATATGTTTACATCCGTGAGTTTATAGTGACATTTACAGAAAAAGGATAGGAAACCAACTGGGGACATTCTGAGTGTGACAGAGACACTCTCGCTATCTTGAAATGTGAGTGAAGAATCAGGCACATACCCAATCCTTCCTGTATGACTGACTGAGCCTCTGGGTAACTAAGTAACAGCTGAGGGGAAGTGTTTCCCTATAAAATCATTCTAGCTCAGGCATAAAAGCAAAATGATGCACTTAGACTATCCTCTCTGAGCCACCCTCAATGAATGAATAAATTTGTAGGCATTTAGAATGGTCACCAATGTCATCACGGAGTAAAGACCAGCCGTGATGTGCTGTTGTTTTTTTTTTAGAGACAGAGTCTCACTTTATCGCCCTCGGTAGAGTGCGGTGGCATCACACAGCCCAAAGCAACCTCCAACTCCTGGGCTTAGGCGATTCTCTTGCCTCAGCCTCCCGAGTAGCTGGGACTACAGGCACCCACCACAACGCCCGGCTATTTTTTGTTGCAGTTATCCTTGTTGTTTAGCTGGCCCGGGCTGAGTTTGAACCCACTGGCCTCAGTGTATGTGGCCGGCACTGTAACCACTGTGCTATGGGTGCCAAGCTAAGGGTACTACTTTTTAAAAAAATATTTTTGTGCAGTTGTTTAAAATTATTTTAAAATAGTACATATAGTAAAATGAACAGCTTGATGGTTTTTCACAATCTGAATAAATCAATGCCCAGACAATGAACCAGAACAGCCTCTAAAATAATCTCCGCCCTCTCCCCGTCAGTATTCTCCTCCTAAGGTAACCACTATCCTTATTTCTAATGGTGCTATTAATTTTTTATGAGAAAGATTACTTCTGCAATATAAACTGTCAAAATAAAATAGTCTTAAAGTATTTATTTAAGCAATAACAAAGCAATATAACTTATTCTGGGGTCACAAAAATAAAAGTCAGTCTCCAGTCCTAACAAGTTCACAGACTAATACAAAAAACAAAACTAACTAGTAACAAAGTTCTGAGAAAAATATGAACCCAGTACTGTTAGTGAAAGTGGCGACTAGAGGAAGGAGGTCTTCCAGGGATGGATGGGAGCTGGCTGTCAGCAATTGCTGTAAGTGAGCACAGATGAAAACTGGCTCTTTAAGAAACCAGTTTATGGGCAGCCTGGTTACTGGTTAATCCTACCTGGATGACATCACTGTTGATCAGGTTACTCAGGGCAGCCGGCAGTTGCCAGCTGCATAATGAGGAAAAGGAAGAAACCTCTTCTGTAGCCCAGGGGCGAAAGCTATGCACCAGGCAGAGGCTGGGAAGCCTTTAATTAAATTCAGCCACTGTGAGAAATCCATCTACAGCTTCAGCGCGCCCCAGCGCTGCCCCCTCTGCCGGCAGGACATGGGCTCGCGGAGGCTGGAGGAAGCACCTGTGAGCATCGCTAATCCGTTTACCAACGGGCATCACGAAAAATACTGCTTCCTCCTCAGACCAACTCAGGGGACCTTTCTTAGGTACTGTGTTTTTTTTATTTTAAGTGTTACGTTGAATTGTGCAAACTTTCTGTGTTTTATTCACTAAAACCTTCTTTTCCTAATGGTTCTATCCAGCCTGAGGTCTGGCAGACAATCTTTCCAGTGCTTTGGCCTTCAATCCTGAAATGCAGGCCTCGTGGCTTCGTAAAAACAGATGGGGGCTCACATATGTTCCTGCAGAAAGTGCAAGAACACATGCGTCATGTATAAGGAGCAAACCTGCTCATACAGCTTAACAGAGAGAAATACATGCTAAGAGGCTAAGTGGAGGGTGGCCTGGCAGCTAAGCTCATCACAGGGACACCTGTGCTGCCAGGAAGGTGAAGACTAGAGCTGGTCTATTTCCATTGTAGACACCACCTGGCTTTAAGAGCGAATTCAGAACTCAAAAGAGAGGCTTATACCTTATTGGCCCTGCGGAGTTTACAAATGGGACTGAGAAGGCAGCTCCTGTGGCTCAGCAAGTAGGGCACTGGCCCCATATACCAAAGGTGGCGGGTTCAAGCCCGACCTCTGCGAACTGCAAAACAAAAAAATAGCTGGGTGCTGTGGCGGGCGCCTGTAGTCCCAGCTACTCGGGGGGCTAAGGCAAGAGAATCGCCTAAGCCCAAGAGCTGGAGGTTGCTGTGAGCTGTGTGACGCCACAACACTCTACCCAGGGCGATAAAGTGAAACTTTGTCTCTATAAAACAAAACAAAACAAAAACAAATGGGACTGAGATCAGCCCTGTGGAAGACCATAGATGTCACTAAATGTTGGTGCATGCCTTAGGAAGTGTTGTTCGGCTCCTGTGTATCATTACGGTGTAATGCTCCTTGAAATCTACCGTCCTAATTCTCTTGTCCTCTCATGAGTGCTGGTTTGGGACAAGAACATTGGAGTTGACGTTTCACTTTCCTGCTTACTAACTACTTTTTTTTTTTTTTGAGACAGAGCCTCAAGCTGTCACCCGGGATAGAGTGCTGTGGCATCACAGCTCACAGCAACCTCCAATTCCTGGGCTCAAGCGAGTCTCCTGCCTCTGCCTCCCAAGTAGGTGGGACTACAGGTGCCCGCCACAACGCCCGGCCATTTTTTGGTTGCAGCCATCATTGTT
>CAUYON010020247.1:0-11063 GCA_963573935.1 Arctocebus calabarensis
ATCACAGCTCACAGCAATCTCCAATTCCTGGGCTCAAGCGAGTCTCCTGCCTCTGCCTCCCAAGTAGCTGGGACTACAGGAACCCGCCACAATGCCCGGCCATTTTTTGGTTGCAGCTGTCATTGTTGTTTGGCGGGCCCGGGCTGGATTCGAACCTGCCAGTTCAGGTGTATGTGGCTGGTGCTTAGCCCGTTGAGCCACAGGCGCCGAGCTAGTTGTATTAGTTTAAAGTGAGGAGCGGGCAGTTGATCTTTCTAAATATAAATAGAGCAGAGATTAGCTCATTATAAATGGTACTGAGGTTTAATGTAGTGAGAAGCATTGAAAGAGGTCAAGCTGGGCTCAGGGAACGAGTGGAGAGCTGGGAGAGGTGCTCTTTGGTCTTGCCACCTCCCCTTTCCACATCCTTTCCCACCCAATGCCGTTCTGTGCTTCTGCCTGGTGTTCTCAAGCTACCTGGCCTGCCGTCCTCTGAGACTCCAGTCTGCACTAAAGTATAGTGACTGAGGCCTTCTTTCCCCGGTTTCCATAGGTGTAAAGAGTATTCAGTGCAGAGGACTAAAACAAATGTGTTGGGATGGGCTTGGGTTCTTACGACATTTGATTAACGCAGGCACCTTGGAAGGCACCTTTACAATGACCCCTAAAGTCTACTAGGGAATTGTTCACCCAGATCATTCATATTCTGCCTGCTCAAGGAGCTTCACTCATTCTATTTTTCAGCATGCCATGAAGGTAGATATTAAGTTGTCAAGTTTCCCACTATTTAGTCCACAGGAAACTGAGGAATAGAGACCTTAGAGAAACTAACAGGATTGACTAGAAACCATCGCTGTTTTTTAATTTTTAAATATGGAATGCTCACGAATTTGCCTGTTATCCTTGTGCAGGGGCCATGCTAATCTTTTCTGCATCATTCCAATTTTAGTATATGTGCTGCCGAAGCGAGCACAAAACCATCGCTGTTTTTTTTTTGAGACAAAGCCTCAAGCTGTCACCTTGGATAGAGTGTTGTGACATCACAGCTCACAGCAACCTCCAATTCCTGGGCTCAAGCGAGTCTCTTGCCTCTGCCTCCCAAGTAGCTGGGACTACAGGCGCCGGCCACAACGCCCGGCCATTTTTGGTTGCAGTTGTCATTGTTGTTTGGTGGGCCTGGGCTGGATTTGAACCTGCTAGCTCAGGTGTATATGGCTGGTGCCTTAGCCTGTTGAGCCACAGGTGCTGAGCCACCATCGCTGTTTTTAAAGCTAATCTCTTCCTGCTGCACAGCCGCAACATGTACTTGGAAATTTCCGGGAAGCAGATCTCTTAGACCAGTGTTTTTCGACCTTCCTAATGCCCCGGCCCTTTAATACAGTTCCTGTGGGTCATGACCCACAGGTTGAGAACCACTGTCTTAGACACTCATAGATAAAGCCTTTTAGTAATATACTGGCAAAGGCATATTAAGTAATTGGCAGCAAAACCACATGTCTGTACATGGTCACTATAGTTATAAGTAGTTTGAATTACTGAGTGCTTTGCCTAAGAAATTGTTATTGGGTGATAACTATACATTTTTTTCTCTTTTAATTTGTATATTCATTGTGAGAATTTATGATTATATTGGAGATTAGTGTCTGTACAAATGGATATTAACTTAGCTTTTGAAAAGTTATTATTTTCTGGATAAAGGTACATGGTTCACCTTTTTTTAAAATTTATAAACTGAAAGCTAACAGAGTGTACTCTTTGAATTTTCTTTTTATTAGGGACGATATCAGTTTTCAGCATTCCACTATTCTAGTGTATTGTGCTGTTTTCAAGTGTGAAATTATCACATTTTACTTGATGGCAATAACTTATTGTTATTTATTGTTTTTCAAAGCTGGAATCCGAATCAATAACAGGTATACCTCATTTTATTGTGCTTTGCTTTATCATGCTTTGCAGACAGTGGATTTTTTACAAATTCAAGGTTTGTGGCAACCCTGTTTTGAGTAAGTCTATTAGGACCATTTTTCCAACACATGTGCTTACTTTGTGTCTCTGTGTCACATTTTGGTAACTCTCACAATATTTCAATCTTTTTCATCATAATTAACCTGTTTGCTGTTACTATTGTAATTGTTGTGGGATACCACAAACCATGCCTGTATAAGACAGTGAATTTAATAGGTAATATCGTGTGTGTTCTGCCTGCCACACTGACTGGCCATTCCCCTGTCACTTTCCCTTTCTTGGGGCCTCCTTATTCCTGAGACAAAATATTGAAATTAGGCTTGTTAATAACCCTACAAGGGCCTCTAAGTGTTTAAGTGAAAGGAAGAATCACATGTTTTTCACTTAATGATTCAGATTAGTGAAGAAGGCACTCAAAAGCAGAGATAGGCCAAAAATTTGGTTTCTTATGCCAAACAAGAACAAGGAAGTTAGCCAAGTTATGAATTCAAAGAAATAGTTCTTGAAGGAAATTCAAAGTGCTACTTCACTGAACACACAAATGATAACAAAGTGAAATAGCCTTATTGCTGATATGAAAAAGCTTGAGTGGTTTGGAAGGAAGATCAAAGTGGCCACAACATTCCCTTAAGCCAAAGCCTAGCCCAGAGCAGGAACCTAACTCTCAATTCTATGAAGGTTGAGAGAAGTGAGGAAGCTGCAGGAGAAAAGTTCTTTTTTTTGTTTATTGAGACAGAGTCTCACTTTGTTGCCCTCTGTAGAGTGCAGTAGCATCACAGCTCACAGCATCCTCAAACTCTTGGGCTTATGTGATCTCTTGCCTCAGCCTCCCTAGTAGCTGGGACTACAGGCACCTGTCACAATGCCTGGCTATTTTTTTTTGTTTGTTTGTTTGTTTGTTAGCAGGCCCAGGCCGGGTTTGAACCCACCAGCTTTGGTGTACGTGACAGGCTAATGCTCTTGTTAGGGGCTAATTCAGCTGGTGACTTTAAATTGAAGCCAATGTTCATTTACCATTTTGAACATCCTAGGTTTTTTTTTTTTTTTTTTGTGGGGTGGGGGAAATCCTAAGATCTTTAAGAATTATGCTTGATGACAGCACATCCGTTTACAGCATGATTTATTAAATATTTTAAGGCCACTGTTGAGACCTACCCAGAAAAAAATTCATTTTAAAATATTACTGCTCATTAACAGAGCACCTGGCTATCCAAGAACTCTGATGCAGATGTACAAGAAGATTATTATTGTTTTCATACCTGCTAATGTTTATTCTGTAGCTAATAGATCAAGGAGTACTTCTCACTTTTAAGAATTCTTATTTAAGAAATACATCTTGGGGTGGCACCTGTGGCTCAAAGAAGTAAAGCGCCAGCCCAATATCCTGGAGGTGGTGTGTTCAAACCCAGCCCCAGCCAAAAACCACACACACACCAAAAAAAAAAAGAAAAAGAAAAAGAAAAAGAAATACATCTTGTAAGCCTATAGCTGCCATAGATGTGCTTCCTTTGATGAATCTGGGCAAAGTAAGTTGAAAACCTTTTGGAAAGTCTTTAGCATTCCAAATGCCAATAAGAACAGTAACGATTTTTGGGAGGAGGTAAAAATATTAACGTTAACAGGGGTTTGGAAGAAAGTGATTCCAACCCTCATGGATGACTCTCAGGAGTTCAAGACTTCATTGGAGGAAGGAACTACATTTCTGGTGGAAACAGCAAGAGAACTAGAATTAAAAGTGGGACCTGAAGATGAGATTGACATGTAAGCTTACAATAAAACCTGAACAGATAAGGAGTTGCTTCTTATGGATGAGGGAAAGAAGGTGGTTTCTTGAGATGGAATCTGCTCTTGGTGAAGATTCTGTCAACGTGATAACACAGGATTTAGCATATTACATAAACTTAGTTGATAAAGCAGGGACAGGGTTTCAAAGAATTGACTCCAATTTTGGAAGAAGTTCTATTGTGGGTAAAATGCTATCAAACAGCATTGCATGCTACAAAGAAATCTTTTGCAAAAGAAAACGTTGATCTACGTAGTCAGTTGTCATTTTATTTTTAAAAACTTCCACAGCCACCCCAACCTTCAGCAACTGCCATTGTGATAAGTTAACGGCCATCAATACTGAGGTAAGAATCTCCACCAGCACAACTTGCTAAAGGTCAGATGATTTTTAACACTTTTTAGTAATAAAAATATTTTTAAATTAAGCTATGCACATTTTTTAAAAGATGTGATAGACTACCGTACAGTAAAAACTTTACTTTTATATGCACTGGGAAACTAAAACATTTATATGACTCGCCTTATTGCAATCTTAGTTTTATTGCAATGGTCTGGAACCAAACCTAAAATTACCTCTGATAGTCCTGTATGTCTCAAGATTAAGAACAATGGGCTTGGTGCCTGTAGGTCAGTGGCTAGGGTGCCAGCCACATACACCCGAGCTGGCAGGTTGGAATACAGCCCGGGCCCACTAAACAACAATGACAACTACAACCAAAAATAGCCGGGTGTTGTGGCGGGTGCCTGTAGTCCCAGCTACTTGGGAGGCTGAGGCAAGAGAATCAGTTAAGCCCAAGAGTTTGAGGTTACGCCACAGCACTTTACCCAGGGCAACAGTTGAGACTCTGTCTCAAAAAAAAAAAAATGATTAAGAACAATAACTCATTTTTAAAAATCAAAATGGGCATGGATGTGAAGAGAAGGGAACACTTCTACATTGCTAGTGGGATTGCAAACTAATACAACCTCTATGGAAAGAAGTATGGAGAATTCTCAAAGAACTAAATGGTGGCCTTCTATTTAGTCCTACAATTCCATTACTAGATGTCCACCCAGATGAACAAATATCATTTTACCACAAAGACATTTGCACCAGAATGTTTATTGCAGCACAATTGGTAATTGCCAAGTCATGGAAGGAACCCAATGCCCATCAACCCATGATGGAGTAACAAACTGTGTCGTATGTATACCATGGAATACTATTCAGCCATAAGAAAAGATAGAGGCTTTACATCCTTTATGTTTACCTGGGTGGAGTTGAAACACATTCTTCTTAGTAAAGTATCTCAAGAATGAGAACAAAAATATCCAATGTAGTCAATACTAATATGAAACAAACATGTAAACAACTTCATGCCCACATGAATGATACACAAAGAATCTAACAAAAGGGAGGGGAGAGGAGGGAAGGGGGAGGACTTGACTGGCAGTAGGAGGGAAGGCAACTAGGATCTATCCTAATGTGCACAATGTGAAGGTGTACAGAACAGGGCTCAACTACAACTTGAACTTTACCTTGGAAGTGAGAATAATGTAATCTAAAAATTTGCACCCTCATACTATTTTGAAATAAAAAACAAAGAATTATAATGCAAAAAAGAAATAAAAATGAAAAGACAACCTGATGCAGTTGACAAGTACAGACAGATCTGTTCTGTGCAAGCTTCTATTACAAGAGTATTTCTTATTCTTGTTCTAAGAGTTTTCAATATAATGGAATATGAACATAATATTAACATGTACACTATACATAGGTACACAGGTAGTATACTCTCCATGTGTAGAATAGACTGCTGGGGTGACCTGTGGGTTGCATGCTGATTTTGTGAGGACATTTTTTGCTTATCTGTGGTGTTGGATATTGCAAAAAGTAAGCACCGATCCTTTTTTTTTGCTTTTATTAGTGTATTTAATATGTGACCCAAGACAATTCTTCCAACATGAGGCAGAGAAAAAAAAAGTTGGAAACCCATGGATGTGGTATTGAACTCTAAGCATTATAAAACAAAGAAGAGGAAATACACCAAAAATACATTCTTTGAAACAAAAACTATAGATTGCTACACATGTATCAAAAAAGATACAGCTTTTGCAAAAAAAAGGATAAAAAGATATTTTTAAAATTAAATAAAAGATGGTATAACTTGAAGTTGTGAGAACCAAGGGAAAATATCTGCAGTTGGCTCACAATTCTTTCCTCACTAGCCCACAGACTATTATAGTCATAAAAAGCTTTCTTCAGTGACTGGAATATTTATGTGAAAATTTATGTATGATTTAAAGCTGACATACTTTGTATTTTTTTAAAGGTTGCATTTTCCTTATTATTTTTTGCTATCAATTGCATATGTATCTTTTGGCATTAACTCTGTATTTCAATCTTTTGATTGATCAATTTTACATATTATGTAGTGACTTCTTTCTACCTCTTCCTCAATTTCTGCTCAACTATAATAGTCAGTCTTTCCATTGTTTTGACTATGCTAATATTTTCCCACTACACCAAGTACTGTGCTATGATTATTTTTCCTATTGTACAACATTTTCTTCTTCTCAGAGGTAATATTATTACAGTGACTTCATTTCTTCATCCGTTTAGTTTTCTAAGGTCATATGATGAAGCCATCTCATACTTTCCAACAACTTCACAAAAAGCATGTCAATACATTTGCTGTCACACTCAAAGCTGTTGGACATTTTCTTATTTCTCTTCCCTCCACCTTCGGTGAAGGAAGAGTCTAAAGGCATTATCTGTTTACTCTGCAGAACTTCACCACCACCTTTCTCTGTGCTTTGTGGTTGGAATCTCTGGTTCCATTTCTCTAGGTGGAAAGGTACAGTGCTAGAAAGAAAATCCCTCGTCTTCTGCAGGAGTTGGATAGGGAGAGTTCCTAACAGTGTAGGGTGTAGATCCAGGACAGGATCTGAGACAGACTTTCCTTATAAAGACTTTCAATGGCATTTTTTCCTTTCTTTTTTCTTTAAAAAAAATTTCAGAATATTAGGGGGTATACGTCTTTTGTTTATGTACTTTGTTTTTGTACAGATTGAGTCAAAGTTATGTGTGCCTTTCATCCAAATAGCGTGCACTCTACCTAATAGGTATGAATTTACCTATCTCTCTTTCCCCCAGCTTGATTTTCATTGAGATTTACTTCTACATGTGCATTTAAGTGTTGATTGATTAGTTCCAATTTGGTATTGAGTATAAGTGTTTGTTTCTCCACTCTTGGGAGGTTTCCCTTAGAAGAATGGTTTCTAGTTCCATGCAGGTTGTCACTAAAGATACTGGACTGCCATGTTTTTCATGGTTGAGTAGTACTCTGGGGTATGCGTATACCTCATTTTATTCATCTATTCATAGATTGGTGGGCACTTGGCTTGTTTCCATGTCTTTGCAATTGCAAATCATGTATAAACAATGGAGTAAAGGTGTCCTTTTTATAAAATGACCCAGCACTGGGATTGCTGGATCAAATGGTCGATCTGATTTAAGTTCTGTGAGTATCTCCATATAATTTTCCATAGAAATTGTACTAGTTTGCAGTCCCAATAACAGTATATGAGTGTTTTCTCCACATACATGTCAGCATCTGTTGTATTGGGACTTTTCAGTATGAGCCATTCTCATTGGAGTTAGGTGATATCTCAGTGTAGTATTTGATTTGCATTTTCCTAATGATTAGAGACATTGAACATTTTTTCATGAGTTTCTTGGCCATTAGTATGTCTTCAATTGAAAAGTTTCTGTTCATGTCTTTTGCCCACTTCTTAATGGAGTTGTGTGGTTGTTTCTTACTGGCTTGCTTGAGTTCTTTGTAGATTCTGGTTGTCAGGCCTTTATCAAATGTATGGAATGTACCAGCAGTTCCTTCATATTAGTAATGTGCTGTGATTTCTATCGTAAATGGGTGTTGTATTTGGCAAATGTTTTCCTGTTTATTGAACTAATATTGTATAATACCTTGATTGAAATTAGGAAATTAAACTAGCATTATATTTCATGCAATAATGCTACCTATATATAGTCATGTTTTTATGTTGCTGGAATCAACTTGCTAGTGTTTCTGAGAATTTCTGTGTCAGAAATTATATTTATAGAGAGTATTGGTTGATAGTCTTCTATGTTTGGGATTCTTTTGTCTGCTTTTGTTATTGTGGCCATACCGGTTAATAGGTGAATTGGGAAGTATTACCTATATGTAGTTCTAATGTTTAGAGTCTGTAGAGAATGGGTGATAAACCATTAACTGTGATAAAATTTACATACTTATAGAAACAAACAAAAACAGATATTCATGCAGGTCTTTTCAGTGCCCTGGCCTCATCCCTAACAGATGCTTGCATTTTGAGTTTCCCAGGGTTTGTTTCTTAAAGCCATATCTCCTTCCATCCCTGCACCTCACCATTTCAACACTGGGTTTGACCTTCCTCATCTTAGCTAAGTAACCTACACTTCTTCTATTTACCTTTACCATTTTGATTCAATGGCTATAGATGATTATAGCATCATCAAAAACATATAGTATTGTTTTTGTTCCCTATTTTCCTTGTTTTTTGAGAAGGGATTGGAAATATCTTTATTATTCCAACTGGGAAGTGGATGTCTTTTATAGACTTTTTAAAAAATTTATTTATTTTAAAGTAGACTTTGCTTTTCTTTTCTGTTCAGCAGTATATGTGTGACAATCCCAGTGGTCATTCACCCATAAGGATGCAAATAATTCCATCGTTTTCAGGGAAATTTTCAGTCAGGATGCTTTGGTAGCAACCAACTTGGTTAACTTAGACTCATGAAATCTAAGGACAAGCTGAGTGTCCCGGTCTCAGAAAGGGCAGAGACCAGGGAAGTTCCCAGGATTTAAGCAGCAGGAATTAATGGGCAATTCTTTACTGGGCTATTTTAAAAAGATTGCACTCCAACCATTCCTGTTCTTTTGTCACTTTCCTGAAAATTAAAACTGCAGGAGAGAAAACATGATTGTCTAAACTAGGATCACAAGTGCATTGCTTTAGCATTTTTAGCCAAAAGAAAGGGGAAGTGATGTTGGCAGGCAAAACAAAGCAAACAAATAAATAGATGTTCACCCAGGTGATAATTTTATAGAGTTGGAGAGGTTAATGGAACCTAGGTTTGCCTTTTTGAAATCTTCAGGCAAAATTCTCCTTGCGATTTGCCAGTACTATTGGCAGGTCACTTTTTACTACAATGTGCCTGGCTGGGACAGGCTGTGTGCATTTGGAGAAGCACAGTGAACTTGCCACCAAAAATTCCTCTGAATTCTCTTAAGTAGGACTCTCTTGAAATGATTTCCATAGGATATTTGGGGCTAGGATTCTTTGGAGTGGAATTAAGAAATCTTTCTAGGAAGAAAGTTCCTTTCTTTTTCCTTTTTTTTTTTTTACTTGAGTTTGAGCAGTTTCTTTCTAGGAAGGGTCCCTGAGATAATCATGAAGTTGTCAGTGGGAAAAAGTTTAGTTTTTTGCTCCACGTTTCTGGAGGGTCATATATCTGAAATTGCTGGGCGGTCAACAGTGATTTATGACCCATGGCTTCAGGAGTCAGCTTGCCCTGAGGATTTGAAAGATGGAAGAACAATCGAGTGTGTTTTCCTAAGTCCTTTTCTCTGCAGACCAAATGGTAATCTTTGTAGCCAGGCACCCATCTAAAATAACATCAATATTTCAGTCTCAAGGGGCAAGCCAGTCTCAAAAGTTTGTGAACTGTCAGCACAATGAAACCAAGACTCTGGCATGGTACAAAGACATTTCCCAGAAACCTAAGGCCCCAAAGAAGACTTAAGTCAAACATCAGATAGAATAGTTTCAGATTTCTCAAGAAAAGGAAAATTACAGTAATATTTATAAGGGGAATCAGTACCAGTCCAAAGTTTCCCTAAGGTCATCAGTTCTCAGACTTCGGCATGAGAGTTCTTTTGAATAAATAATGTGAAGTTAGTGTGAATTTTTGGTGTTTGGAAAATTTATTAGCAGAATTAACCTCAGGAACATTGCCTGCTTCTGGAACTCCATTTAAATATCTTTTCTGCAGAGAGGTGTAATAATGCGATACGAATTTAATGAAGAAGACATTTGTATTCTGCATTTAGTATCAGTTTGATGAAAATAGTTCAGATTGTATATGAAACCAGCACATTGTACCCATTGATTGCATTATTGTACACAGGTATGATTTAATAATAAAGACAATTAAAAAAAAGAATTTAATGAAGAACGTATACATACCAGGTCTTTTTTTCCTAAACTTTGCCAATCAAATGTACATGTTTCATTCCTTTCCAGTTGCAATGCAAATGGAAATGTCACATTTGAAATGCTGCTCAAGTTAGGGCCTGAGAATCACACTATATGCAGATTATTTTTGCTGTTTTCAAAAGACTTGGCATTTAGTAAATTAGTGTGTAACTTCATTTATCTTCGTTTGTATAAGCAATCTATAGTATCATCCTCATTTTCCAGAAGAGGAAGTGGAACAAGCAAGAGAACAAGAGGACAAGTATTGAAACAAAAGAAGGATTGAATGCGGGAGGCATTCAAACATGGCTTCAGTTTTGTTCTCATTGGTTTTGAAAGTAGGGCCCAAGCCTTACTGCTGAGAATCCAGAAATTTTGTTAGATAACGTGGCTTGAAAGTAGTAGACAGATTTGGGCAACGAATAAAATGGATTGAAGGTTGGGGATATTATTCGGTTAGCAAATTGTAAGTTTTACACAATTACAACTATGATAGGAAGTGATTTTTTTTTTTCTTGCTAGATTTTTAAGACATGGCACTGAAAGGGGCTTTGGTCAATCATGTCGGCTAAGTGGCCTAAAAGGAAATACCTTGGGCTGTAACTGCTGAACTGCTACCTTGCCCTGCAACAGGGTACGAGATCTAAGTGGGGAATTTGTTCCCTTCTAATGGTAGCCTCACAAATTCCATGATGGTAAGATGGAGTCTGACAACTTTGGGATAAAAACAAATTCAGTTGAAATGTTCATCCCAACACGCTCATACTGTTTTATTTTATATGCTGAGGTTCAGTTCAGTGAATACTTTTTGAGCATCTCCATTTTTTTATTATTATTAAATCATAGCTGTGTACATTAGTGCCATCAAGGGGTACAATGTGCTGGTTTCATATACAATCTGAAATATTTTCATCAAACTGTTTAACATAGCCTTAATGGCATTTTCTTAGTTATTGTATGAAGACATTTGTATTCTGCATTTAGTAATTTTCACCTGTACCCTTCTAAGATGCACTGTAGGTGTGGCCACGCCAATTACCCTCTCTCCACCCCTCTCTTGCCCCTTTCCTCATATT
>CAUYON010020249.1:0-14807 GCA_963573935.1 Arctocebus calabarensis
TTACACCATTTGGCTGGATGAGTAGATAAGGACAATTTTGGCTGGGAGTTCTAGGACTAGTAATTGACCAGTCCTTTGCTTGAAAGCTTGGAACTGGTATCTATACCTTTTCCCCCTAGAGTCTGACCAAGGACTCGTAGAGAGCTACTGCTTGTGAAACTGGGGACCTTCTTGGTGTAGTGGGGTTAAGTGGCTCTGTCTTATTTTCAGTTGGTCTTTGTCTTACCCTAGAGAATCTGCTACTCTGGATTGAAATCTGAGCTGTGAAGGAATACCAGCAGTTAAGTCACTGCACCCCCCCCAGAGGCAACAATTGGAAAAGCCAAATCAAACCTTCCCACTACCACACACCCAGGGTACCACTTTGGAAAATCCTCGGATGACTGGCCCAGTTTAAGAGGTCCCAATCAATTGTCCTAGCCAGCACCGATCTCAAAAGGAAGAGTTAAAAAGTCTCTGGCAATTAGATAGCAGGGATCTGCTGGAAATTCTAGTATAACTCACTCTGGTGCTCTGTGGGCTGAGGAGGACCCCCCCGCCCCCCACCGTCAGCAAATAGATTAGTCTGGGAAGGTTGATGCCTCCTTCCCCACCTTGCCCCTCTGTCACACCCAGTCGGTGGTAACAGTTGTGATCTAGTTTCCTCCAATGAGCAGATGCTCCAGAGGTTTGCGCCTGCCTGGATCACAGTGAGGTCTATGGATCCTCAACCAGTCCGCTACTCCCTGTCACTGTTTGGCAGGGGGAGGTGAGGCCTGACAACCTGGGTACCTGATAGGAGCCGGGGCAATTTGCTCAGTTCCAGCCCTGTCCCTGATTGATGTTACTGCTGGAACAGAACAAGTTCGCAGAATTTATTTCTGTCAAGGGTATTTTCCCTGATCAGACTGGAGCTGCAAAGAGGTCTGACTCAGTCTGTGAGTACCAGCCCTTTGTCTCAACTTTCATCCCCTGAGGGCTAGGTTAGTCTGAAGGTAAGCAAAGCAGCCTCGCCCTGTTTGTCAGCTGAGTCTGTGAGTATTCTAATCCCTGAGCTCTGTCCAGGCCGTTACCACCTCAGGCATATCTTTCACGTGCCTTGGTTGCTGGTCCACTCTGCAGGTGGCTACCACCAGAGAAGCCGCCCGCTTCCCCTGGCTGCCCAGAAGACTGGGGTGTCTCCTCCAAACATCCCCAGGGGTGCGTACCCTCCTGCTATTGTTCCCGAAGTTGCGGTTGCTGTTTCGTGCCTCAGGAGACCTTCTTTCCAGCTCGGCCTCTTCTCGGCTCACTTTCCTCTCACCACTCCTGAGCCAGAAAATCAGCACAGATCAGCAGCAGTCCACGCCTCGTCCACACCCTTCGAGAAAATCTCCAAGAATCTGGACTCTGTGGGGGACAGGCCTCCAGACCTCGGGGTGAGCGTGGAGGGAATACCAGGAACACCAACTTGCAGGTAGATAGTACATACAGTTTTATGCCTGGCGGGAGAGTGCCAGGGCACCCTAGTAGGGGAAGAAGGGTCTCTCCCATGGGGTAGAGTGGGAGGACATCTGAACTCTGCTCGCTTGTTTGTATGGAGGTATGGAGTATACTGCGAGCCACTCTCATGGGGGAGGGGACTCCCGTCCGCTTGGGTGATGTGCTCTGTACCTTTTTGTTTGTGTCCTCAGGGTCTCAGGTCGCCCCTGCAGGGTTGATGTGACCTTTTATTTTGGCTCAGATCCAAACCATTAGCTTTCTTGCTGAGTTTCTGTCCTTTAACTCTCCTTCTTCCTCTGTGGAAAGCTGGCTACAGATCGCAATCTTAGCTCCTCCCCCCTTTGTTTTTATTTTTTTGAGACAGAGCCTCAAGCTGTCAGCCTGGGTAGAGTGCTGTGGCATCACAGCTCATGGCAACCTCCAACTCGTGTGCTTAAGCGATTCTCTTGCCTCAGCCTCCCAAGAAGCTGGGACTACAGGCAACCACCACAATGCGGGCTATTTTTTGGTCGTAGTTGTCATTGTTGTTTGGCAGGCCTAGGCTGGATTTGAACTCACTAGCTCTGGTAGAAGTGGCCGGTGCCTTAGCTGCTTGAACTATAGGCGCCGAGCTTTCAAAGCTGATTTGTGAAAAATCACCTAAATATTATGGGTAATAACTGATTTCTAATTATAAAATAGTGCTCTGAGCATCTGTAGATAGGTGTTAATTAACAATAATAGCTAATATTTTGTGTCCGTTTGGCAATTTCCAATAGCCATACTAAATGCTTTATATAATTATTTCATGAAATTCTCTCAACAACCCTGTACAATAGGTGTCAGAAGAAATATTATAATCATTGGTGTACAGATGAGGAAGCTGAAGCTCCAAGAGATTGAGTAACTTGCCCGAATTCACACACCCAGTAGGCAGTAGAAACAGAATTCTGCCTCTCTGCTAATGCCAAAGCCCCAGCTCTTCACTATCATGCTCCTCCTCCTCTTCCCCTCCTGCACTGTGAGAAGACCTTAATTCACCATCAACCAGGACAGATTTTGGATATAGCAGACACATAAATACATAATTGTATAATACACATAAATGTATAGCAGACACATTTTGCTTCTCATTTCTTAATAACTCTCCTGATCCCTTTTAAAAATGTTATATTCTAAATTTATGATTTAAAAAATATTTGAAATGTCTCTTGATACTAGAAAGCAACTAGTATAACACTTTCTTTTGGCACAATGAAGTATTTTAGAGAAATCAACTTCTGATGTCCTGAAGTAAATCAATAGAGTTAAATATAGTGAAATTTTTAAATACATATTCACTGCTTTTTATTAAAGCAGAAAAATATCTTTGTAAGTATCAAAAGGTTTGGTAAGGGAGTCAGAGAAAAGAAAAGAAAGAATAAACATTACTAATAAAAATAACTATATTTAAAGTTGCCTGTGTGAAATATTTATAGAAATAAGTTACATATTTTAAAGCAGCACCATGTACCACCAGCTAAAAACTCACTAGCAGTTTGAAAATGTTTACATTATTGACACATTATATAAAATACTGTATTCTAAAGCAAATAAAGTATACACTACCATTTTCATTTTTAAATTCAATTTTAAGGTTAAAGGCCGCAGAAGTTTTTACAGTGGCAGACAAAACCTAACATGGAAAATCCAATTAACCAAAGGTTCAAAATACACTAGTGGGACTTTGAGGATGGAAAGAAATTTTAACTAATATATTTGTTTTGTTAAGTCTAAAAGCTGAAGAAGTTTAAGGCGTTCTACATTTCATCTTAACTCAGTCGGTTTTACAGAATTCCTGGTATCACTTATGAGTGAAAGTTTAGATGCCCAGCTGCTCAGCACAGTCAAGACCGGCTTATCTTTAGAACAGTGCAAGAACTATGAGGTCCTCATATGCATGGTGGTCAGTGGGGCATGTCTTTGTAACATGGACTAAATTCCTGCAACATGCTATATTTGGATGCCTAAAGCCACACCCTGAACTGGGGGAATTCAGACTTTAGGAGCGATGCCAAAGAGAAATATATACTTTCACTCATGAGCACCTTACATTTTATCATACATGTATTTAATAACTTTTAGAAGTACTAGAGAAATGCTGGTAAACATCAGAACATTCAAAATTTAAAGATTACAGCTGTGATACAGGGGATACTAACGGAAGGCTTTGTTACCCTTTCAATTATAAACTCCAATCTCCTTATCAAAGAGACTGAGTGTATTAGCAACACAGCTCCCCATGAAGATGGTGAGAGGGAACAAAGATATATCTAAATAGGAATTGGAGAAACAATGAGTCCAGACTGTTACGATTATATAACTGACAAATGGACAAAATTTATATAGAAATGACTTTTATGAATGTGGCTACAAATGTGAATTATCATAAAGAAGTACAGAATCAGAAATGTTGTATAATTAAGGAAATTCAAGCAATGTGCTTTCTTTATGAAAGATTCAGCAAAACTAGTGAACTCAATGGCCATAGCTAACTAAATGTTTAATCGAGTTTTTCTAAATATCTCATTATGGTGTCATCTTCAATGAGAGACATAGTGGCTAAATGTCGGATAATTCTTTCTTCCATTTTATACTCATCAGTCCTCTTTTTTTTTTTAAACAATGATCTGAAAATAAGAGTATTTTGCATCAAATGAAGTTAAGTTCTTTAAGAGCAGACAGTATTTCTTATTCATTTCTATACTTCCAACATGTTATACAATGCCAAAAATGTAGCAGGCACTAAACAAATGTGGGATGGTGGTTACATAGTGGGAATTCAACATTCACTGGATAAGTGAAAGGATGAAAAACTTATTCTTTTAACCGGGCTATCAGGAAAACCGCCTTCACTGATTCCTTTTAGTGGGATTTTTAGATAAAGCAACAAACTTTTCAAAAGTTTGACTAAGATTCATAAAATGAAGAGGAACGTACTTTCCAAAGAACATGTTTAATGGAAAAGAAATACTACTTCTGAATTGTACTTTTACAAATGCTTGCTTTAATTTTCTGGTATTATTTTTTATTTCTCCTAGAATTTGAAAGTTTCTTCAAAAGATTTTCTATATAGGCAACTTAGAATTCCTTCAATCAGAAAATATTTACTAAATGCACAGTAATTAATGATGGGTAATAGATAAATTGAGTAAAACATCAGAGTCAAGGAATTACTAATTGCCAAACCTAGAAGAAAGCATTATGAAAAGGCATTAACTTTTAGAGTAAGTTCAATAAAAATGAAAACAGAAGCCCAGTTAATACTTTCTTTATAAAGAGTATTAAATTAAAATCCAACTAAAAATTGAACTTTTCATGCTAGCTGTCATACCATGTCCATGTAAGAAGAGACATTACATTTAACACACATAAATGCCAGTTTCTTGAAGAATAGAAAAATTCACCAATTCCAATAGCAGAAATATTTTCAAGGCAATTTTACTCAGAAAATTTATGTGTAATCTCCAATTACATACTTAGCATTTAAAAATCTAAGAATTCAGTCATGTGCAGTGGCACATTGCCTACAGGTCCAGCTACTAGCAAGGCTGAGGCAGATGGATCACTTCAGCCCAGAAGTCAAGACCAGCCTGGATGGTACCTAGTCTTCCAAAAAAAAAGGAAAAAAAAAAAAAGCCCAGTAACTCACAAACACCATTACCTACATTTACTGGTATATAACATTTTCCAACTTAGATTTATTTCAGTATATGCAGCAGTGATTTAACTAGCATTGTTAAGGGCAAAACAACTTTTAGGAAAAGTTCACTTAATTGTGACAATGGTGAAAACCTTAATAACAGGCTTCCCATTCACAGGGACCTTTGCCAATGGCTACAGAGTTAACATGAGGAAGGCAAAAAGTGAATGAGTAATTCAGTGATAAATATGAATTCACAAACATTGACTCTTTTGCACAAAGTCACTGGTTAGTATTCACTTAGATTTCTATCCATAGTCTTTTCCAACTCTCAAATTCATTTCAAAATCTTTCAACTGCCTAGAAATAGCCAGATCCCATATGATGCTGAGAAGACAGGCTAATGGTAGCCAGTGTTTACATAATGTGGACCCCAAGACGGCAGCCTTGCAAAGGCAGAGTCCACACAAGGCAGGCTCCTGAAGGAGACAGGATGCAGATGCAGTCAGGAAGTGGCTATGAGCAGGGGATTCAGCAAATAATAGATTAAAAGCAAGAGAACAAGGTTTTTCCCTGTTAGTACAGACAGGGAAAGAGGTTAAGCTAGAATTAACTCAGTAGTGTTGGATTCAAACTAGAAGTATCAGATAACAGTGTGAATTCACGACTTTCATAAAGAATGAGATATAAATATAAGAGATGTATGTGTTTCTTAATTCTGACTGAGAAGATCTGAGAACATTATCTCAGTAGTAATGAACACACACAGTGCCGAAATCTTGGTTTCTAAACTTCACTTCAACTAAAAGTAACCATGGTTGTTTCCGGGTCTGGGGCTGAGAAATAATTCAATGAGCCCAGAACATCTTTTTGTGTCACAAAGTAAAGAAGGCTCAAAAAACAATGGAGATGTACAGAAGGATATAGAAGCCGGTGTGAAACACCTTCCGCTCTCCAAATTCGGGACAATTTGAGCATCATAACTATGACAGAAACAAATTAAAACACTCTGAATAAAACAGAAATTCAGGAATCCACACTGACACTGATATAAACAGAAAATGCAGAGATCAATCTTTAGAACAGTTGTAAGATTTTGAAACTCAGTACTTCCCCAATTTTCAGTTTCAAAATATGTCTTTATTATCTCCCATATTTTTCATGAGACAAGGTATTAATAATACACTCTTTTTAAATCTATTCCTTACAGTGGAATGTCAACTGATAAGTCCAAAGAATGATAGAACTGGAAAAGTTGCCAGTTGGCAGCCATGATAGTACATGAAACAATTAATTCTGGTAAGAAACATTCATAGATGTTAAAACTAGTGGGTAAAAGTGAATGAGGGATGTAATTTTACATACATAGTAGTATTCAAGTATCTCCCCACAAAAACTATTTATTAATCACAGAGAGGGAGAAATTATACAGTTAAAGAAATATAGTAAGCATTACTTTTTTTTTTTTTATTAAATCATAGCTATGTACATTAATGCAATCATGGGGTACAATGTGCTGGTTTCCTATACAATCTGAAATATTTTCATCCAACTGGTTAACACAGCCTTCGTGGCATTTTCTTAGTTATTATAAGCATTACTCCTATCAAGTGACCAAAGTAACACAACTGGTAATAGGATAAGTTAACATAAGATGCCACCAAAAGGCTACAATGAAAGGAATCATTTCTGTGACACGCTGGTCCAAAATATAACTTGGTTCTAATGTAAAATTATCAAACAAACTTTAATTTAGATATATTCTACAAAATGACATTTCTGAACATTGGCCAAAATCAGGGAAGTCCAAGAAATAGTAAGAAATTATTCCAGATTAAAGACGTCTACAGAGATGACTTCACGTAATCCTATAAAATTTGGACATATAAAGGTATTATTAAGACAAACAGCAAAACTGGAACGGGCCTCTGCACAGAGCATCAATGGGAGTTCTTAGTTTTAGTCCTGTGACTTTTCTCTAAATATGAAATCACTTTCAATTAAGAAATCAAAATTTAAAAAAATTTTTTTCAATTCTTCTTTAATACAGGTAGAGAATTCTATTATTAATTGCTAAATTCTCTATTACTTTGTAGCTTGTAATTTTCTTTAAGAAACCATTTAATCTTTTAATAATACTAATACCAATAAGAGCAAACACTAGGGCCTTATTACTTCAGGTGCTGTTCTACCTCACTATACTCATTAACTCATTTAATCCTTAACAGAACCCTCTAAAGTGGGTACTATTATTGACTGTATTTTACAAATGGGGAAAGTTAGGGACTGAGAAATTAAGTTGTTTGCCCACAGTCACAATCTAATGTTATATAGAGAGTTGAATATAGGCAGTTAAAAACCAGCTCTTATTCACTTTGGGATATTGTCTATCTGGAAAAGGATAGCTATACAATAGAGTTTCTCAAGAGGCCTCTAACCCCACAGTAATTTCATTTGGTGCTCAGAACTCATACTAAGTTTAATTTAGAAAAAAGTTGGAAAGACTTAAGATCCTAAAACCATGATATTAAAAAGCTTCTAATGTGGATTTAAGACGTTCATCTACCAAAAAAATTAATAAACCACTATAAAAATATTTATGATACCTTCTAAAAACTAGACTTTGAAAGGACTTTTTTTCCTGACTTTGTATTTGGAAATAATCTGAAATTTTAGTAGTCTTTTTAGAAATATGGTGATTACATTAGTTTCGATTACTAAAGCATTTAAATTTTACTATTGTTTTCAACTTTTATGGGCTGGACTTGAAAACAATCTCCTCTCTACCTGTTTCAGATTATTTCGCTTTTTCTAATTGTCTATTCAATAATTCCCAGTCCTATTCATTTGTATTTCTTTGTTCTCTTTCAAGTGATTTATTTCCCAGATCCTGAAGTACTCTATTATTTTAACTTTTCAGGACCCCCCCTCCCAACTACCCCCAGACCTATTGCTATGCCAATGAAATGAAAGGTAATTCTGCTTAGTCTGGTGAAGTAGTGTTGGAGACAAACCAAAAAGTTATCATCAAATAACTAAATTCAGAGTCCTTCTTAAACTATAAATTGCCCTTTCTTAATATTGGATATTCCATACAAACAAAATAGTTTATAAATCTAGGAAGTAATGAATATTTGTTTTAATAGAAACAAAGAGGCAAATGAAAAATAATAAAAATGATTTCTAAATCCTGCCTAATCCACTTCCTTGAAAATAAATTCCTATATTCTAGAAAACAAATATAAATCTAATTTGCAGTTTATACATGTCTTTATTCAAAACAACACAAATGCTACTAATATATTGTACCAATTTGGTATTTTAGAGAATTCTGATCCTTGCTTCCTGTTAATATAAAGAAAAACGAAAAATGTTCACAATAAATCAAATTAACTTTTAAAAAAATACCAAGTATACTAATCACCAACACACTAAGCTATGAGCAGGATGTCCACGCACTCTCCTCTGCCACTTAGCTTAATTTGGCCTGAGCCTTTCTCTTCAGAAATGCTTTTTGGTCAGTTCTCATCCTCA
Organism: Arctocebus calabarensis; assembly: GCA_963573935.1. Taxonomy (NCBI): domain Eukaryota; kingdom Metazoa; phylum Chordata; class Mammalia; order Primates; family Lorisidae; genus Arctocebus; species Arctocebus calabarensis. Next base: position 8,657 of record CAUYON010020249.1, read on the forward strand.
TGAAATTTGTCCTCCATTTTTTAGCCTCAATCCTACCTAATACCCCCTTACATTAAGTTATCTTCAGTTATATTTAATATAAATTCCTCTTACTGTAACACTTATTGACTCTCTTTGCCTGGGAAGGGTGGAGGGAGAGTAATTGGTGGGACCACGCCTACAGTGCATCTTACAAGGGTACGTGTGAAATTTACTAGGTATAGAATATAAATGTCTTAACACAATAACTAAGAAAATGCCGTGAAGGCTAAGTTAACCAGTTTGATGAAAACATTTCAAATTGTATATAAAACCAGCACATTGTACCCCATGATTACATTAAGGTAATAGCTACGATTTAATTTAAAAAATAAAAATAAAAAACTCTCTTTGCCTGTATTAGTGTTTTCATTAATACAGTTAATGCTGTTGTTACAAAGCTCTATAGGTTTTAAATAGTCTGCTTCAAGTCCATTTTCCCCATAAACGCTATCATTTTTAAGTTCATAATTTAACAAAACATAATTTTCAGGAGTACATGTATCTCATTGTAACAGAAATGCCTGTTCTGAAAATATTTGGTAAATTGAATTACTGAGCATCCAGTGCTCATCAGGCATTATATTTTTCATTCATTCAACAAATATTTATTTAACAGCCAAATAAATATTCACTGCTGAATGCAAAGTTTATACACTGCACTCTGGAGACAAAACATTGATGGGCAAAGAACGAGTGTGTATGTCTGCATATGTGTACATGGTTGTACATATACATATTACACATACTTGCATTCTGGTATGCATCCAACTACACAACAGTGAATTATATATTACTATTAGAGGTACATTCTAATCTCCACTTCAGCAATTTTTAAACCTTTTCACAACAACCACTTTTTGTTTCCCCAGAGAAATCTTAAATAGAAACAAAATATACAGATAAAACCAACACCCTCACATTCAACAGGCCTGTCCCTGGGGCTTAATAAACTATGATTTAAAAATAAGTGCTCTAACAGTAATGCCATACCCTTACATGACCCCTTTAATAAATAAAAAGAGTCTGGGTTGAGAAAATCAATGAAGTCTCTCTTCCAGTGGAGGTGTGTATCACTGACTCCTCTCCCCTCCCACAGAGCTATCTCAGTAGGAGCCTTGACACTACTCCTCTTAAGTTCTTAGAGGGTGAAGATTAAAGTAAAGAGCCTAGGGAAAAGAGATTTGAGAGGCTATTCAACTTGAAAAGGCCTTAAGCTAAAAACACAGACAAGCAAACAAACATTCTGGTGATCGCAAAAGATCTTACCAAAGTCACTAATGTGGGAAACCAAAAAGGAATTTGAGGATAGAATCCCCTCACTATGAGATACATTAATAAACAAAATAGACAAACGCCCTCCTCTATTAAGGCTTTCATTTTTAAAAGGGGAACATGTCTGAGAGATGGATAAGGGAAGCAAATAGAGTAAGTCAATTATATAATATCTTAGAAGGTGGTGAATGTCATGATAAAAAGAAAGCATGAAACTGAGTAAGAGGGATCAAGAGTGCCAGAAAAAAATATGAAATAGGGTAGTTGGAGTTGGCCTTATTGAGCATAACCCTTGATAAAAACTTTACCAAAGGAGGTGAGAGAGAGTTAGCCATGAGGACGTCTGCATTCTTGAATTTGTGAGACAGCAAAGGGTCCTACAAGGAGCAGAGTGAGGGAGGGAGATGGATGAAACAGAAGAGGAAAGAGACCACAGAGGCAGGGGGAGGAGAAGGCAGACCATGTGCAGGCTTATGGGTCTTTGTAAAAATTTTGGCTTTTATTCTAAGGTCTACTACAAAGTATAGCAGATCTGATTGTGGCTCAGTGAGTGGGGCACCGGCCCCAAATACCAAGGGTGGTGGGTTCAAGCCTGGCCCCGGCCAAATTGCAACAGCAACAACAACAACAAAAAAATAGCTAGGTGTTGTGGTGGGCACCTGCAGTCCCAGCTACTTGGGAGGCAGAGGCGGGAAAATCACTTGAACCCAGGACTTAGAGGTTGCTATGAGCTGTGATGCCAAAGCACTCTATCGAGGGGGGATAAAGTGAGACTCTGCCTCTACAAAAAAAAAAAAATTACTCATTAAGTAAAAAATACACTACAAGAGAACACAAATATATGTATACAGGGAGACCAATTAGTAAGCTATTGCAATTATCCAGGCAAGAACGGTGGTGGCTGAATCAGGGTGATCTGAGAATTAAGTGCTCAAATATGTGTGCTTCATTCGAACATAGTTAAGTGGGTTCCAATCAATGCATCATATATGCAAACCCTAAGAAAATACTAGTAACAATGTAATGGATCTCCAATTCCCTTACTAGGATCTATATATTGCCAAGATATTTCATGTAAATAACTAAAGTCTGTTATTAAGTTTTCCACCATTCTATAACTTTTCCCTGAGAAATTTACACTTACTCATTTCTATTCCCATACAAGTTCATATTACTTTAAAATGATGTAGTGAGAGGAAATGGAAATTTTTTTTTTAAGTCTGTATGTCCTTAAAGTCAGTGATGACTTTTTTCCCGGTATATTTCAAAAGATGTCTCTTTTCAAAAATTAAAATCAAACATGTAAGTAAGCTATAAACCATCTTTTACACTAAAAAATAAATAAATAAATGCTGGGCACCGGTGAAATTGTTTTCTGTATCTTCCTATTTCCAAATGTTACTATTGTAAAGATGACTGATCTTCATAGAGAAATTATTAACTTACAGGTTTTTCAGGAAGGGCTAAAATCTATCTCAATCTCTGCCTGCTTTCTTTATGGCCTAGAAGACCTACAACAGCAACCTGCCGGGTAGGAGGACAGTTACCTTTAAGCAAACCACTGAAAAGAACAAACAAAAAGAAAATGTAAATTCCTTATCTTTCCATTTTATTAGCTGTCTTTCAAAATTTGTTCCAGAGAGTCCCTAACAAACCATGGGGTATAAATATCAGGCCTCGGGATTGGGAACACCAGTAAAAACCTTGCTGTAGGAAAAACTGGTAAGTGGGTCACTAGCGAAGTCTTGAAATAGACTATACTATGCTCCATTATTTCGCTTTCAAGAAATACAGTTGACAGCATCCTTTCTGATTCACCCACACAAGTTTCAACTTGCTGGGCTTATCAGTGTTGCTGGAAAGGCTTCATGTGTTTCCCACTACAGGGATTCTACATTTATTGATTTCTGTGTATCTCAAAAATTTGTACAACATTCACTTCTACAATACCTTGTGAATTTGGCTGCAATTACCTTTTTTCTCTTTGTCCCCATAAATTAACCCCGCCACTCCCACGACTGAGAGGCGTTCTTCCTTCCGTCTTTGGGGTGCTGCCCCAGCTCCCTGCTCCAGCTGCCTCTCTTTCTCTGCTCTCTTTCCTCTCTCACTCCCTCTCTCCTTCTAAGAATATAAAATTAAATCTATACTTTTATATCCTAATCTTTGTCTAGAGAAATTCTTTTTTCGTCTCACACAGAAGACCTACTCAACTTTCCACCCTAACAACTATCAAAAGTCTAGTAAATTTTATTATTTCTTTCTATTCCTACTTGGTAATTTGTCCTAGTTTCCTTTTCATGTCATTTTATTACTCAAATTTATAGATAAAAATACGTCCTATTAGATAAATGCTCAACTTTCATGAAAGAAGAGAAGCACTAGTAAAAAGATATTTTTGTTGAATGGTACTAAATAATTAAACTTTATGATTTTTTGTTTAAGTTCCTTCCTACTATCAGGGACTAAGTTGAAGTTTTGCGTCATAACCTTTTTCTGCCCTAAGAATTACTGTCCAAAAGATTGCAATTATTAAAGGCTTCATAAAAGATTTACTACAGGAAAAGTTTAAAATTTCTAGCCTCCTAATAACTTTAGGACCTATTCTCCACAATTAAAAAGAAAACTTTGGGTTTCTATACATTTACTTGATAAACCTTTTATAATAAAAGGTCATTTATTTATTTAAATACCCAGTGTACGCCATACTAATATGAAATCAATATATAAATAATGACATGCTCCTAAGAACAATAAAACACTAATGTAGTCCAGTTTGGGTGTAGAGAGAAGCGGGAGGAAGAGGGAGGACGTTTTAAAAAATGTCATTTAGTAGCTAAAATAATTCTTTACAACTTTAAGCTCTCACACATTTTATTTATTTTGATATAAAACATCAAATTATCTGAGAACAGCCTAATGCTTAGTAACTCTAACAAATATAAAAATCACCTTTCAAAACCAAAAATGGAAAAATTACTTACGAAAATATAAATATCCTAACAAATGTTATTTTGCAGGGGTTTTCTTCGTAAAAACATATGCAATTAGTGAGTTAACAATGGCTAAGCAAGGCAGAATAACAGAAGAGAGGAATCCAGATCGCAACAAAGACTTACCTTCAGATGTTTTCCACTGTTTCCATAAATCCTCAACAGTTATATGCTTATCTTCTCTGTGCAGATGACTGTGTTTATTAGTAGCATCTTTATATTTCATATCTTCTCTAATAAACTACAGAAGAGAAAACACTAAGTTAAACATACTTAAATTCACTATTTTAGTCTCAATAAACTGAGAAAAAGATAAAATCTGATATTCAGTAGGTGACTACTTTCAGATAACAACCAGCATATTTTTGGCATTTCATAGTCACACTCTTACATGTTTATAAAATATATTAATGAAATGTGTTCTACTATAATAATAGCAATGACAGTATGGAAAAGTACTTATTCAATACTCATTATTTACCAGATACTATTCTTAGTTATATAATAAATATGTCTACATAGTTGTCCCTCCATATCTGTACATTATGCATCCATTTAACCACCTGCAGATCAAAAATATTCAAGGAAAAAATGGTTGCAACTGCACTGAACACATAGACATTTTTTGTCATTATTCCATAAACAGTAAAATACAGCAATTATTGAAATAACACTTACTTTGTATTAAACGTAATCTAAACATGATTTAAGAGGATGTGTGTGGGTTATATGTAGATGCTACACTGTTTTATATAAGAAACTTGAGAATCTATAAATTTTAACATCTGTGGGGGAACCAATTCCCTCAGGATGCCACAGACAACTGTATATACACTCACATGTGTTCACATGCATGCATACATACATACAGAGAGATAGCAACAGTTATGTAACTTTATGACAGTCTTATAAGAAAAGTATTATTTTCCCCATTTTCCAGATGAAAAGCTAAGGTCCAAAGAGGTTACATAATTTTCCTAAGCGTGAAAAGAATGGCAAACAGCAAAGATAAAATTCCAACCCAAGCCATTCAGTTATACTCAACAGTATAAAATCAATATTACTGTATATATTTTTACCAAATACTCAGTGGTAAGAATATGTATTTCAAAACATAATACTAATCTTCTTGATTATTGTATATTTTTATGTTCTCGTGGCTTTCAAGCTATTACTTATAATTGAAGGACATTTGATTATGGTGTTTAGAATTATTTTACAAAACTAAAGTATAACCTCTGTAACTCTTACTGTAAAATACATGTAGAGAGAAAGCACTAAAATTATCTTTGCTAAAAACCAAGCTGTTTTATATTACTTCTTCAGTTGTTTCCTACTATCTAACAAATAAAAAAGTGCACTCCTTTTTTGTCTGGAAAGCCAGTTACCACATTTTTCTCCCAGATTTTAAGCTGCAATTGGGATGACTTGCTGTCCTCTCATGCCTCCCTAATCGTCCCTGAAAGTCCTGCTCCTCGTTTGGGGAGGGACATACTAACTAAAACAGGAACTTTACCCTTCTGGAGATCTAGTCATGATCAAAACTCTTCCCTCTAATTCACCTTCCCTGATCCCAACTTGGGAAGTCCCCTTTCCTGTTATCTTGTCTTCTTCTACTGTTAAAGTCATAGGAGTCAATTCCTACATACGTCATTCATGAGTAAAGTCCTGGAACCCTCCATCTTCTACAGTGGCAGGCAATGAAGACAGCCAACCACAGACCACCTACACTTGTGAGCCAAAAGAAAATTTGAAGTTATTATTTAGGAAACAGCAAGAAAACCCTAATATGGTTTTCTTTTAGCATCATTGAATAAGTGCTTCTGACCTGACGCTGTTCTACCTTTGCCTATTACTAAATACACTAA